>NW_004624914.1:165574-298824 GCF_000247695.1 Heterocephalus glaber
AAAAAAAAAAAAAATCTGTAACACCATAATGAATTCCATATACAAACAGCTTTAAGACCACAATTATTTCCTGGGTATAAGTTTGTAGAATTACATTTTTTAAATGGTAGTTACATATTGCCAGTTTTCCAAAAAAATTACAGTAATTCACATTCCCACCTTTATTAGATGGGAATGAATTCTCATCAACTGCCATTGCTGAAGCTTATTTCTCTTTTCTCTTGTCCAATCTGATTTTTTTCTTCTTTCTAGTACCAAGGATTGAACTCGGGACTTTGTGTTTACAAGGCAGGTGCAGTACCACTGAGCTAAATCCTTGGGGGCCCCCATTTGTTTTTTTTTTAAAGGTTCAATTGTTCAAGCCTAGCACTCTGGGTGGCACTCCTAAGTTCAAGACCAGCCTGGGCATCTTAGCAACTTAACAAAACACTATCTCCAAAAAGGGGGGCAAGGGGAGACTGGGGATATTGCTCAGTGTGAAGGCATGAGGTTACATATTTTATGTTTAACTATTCAAATTTCTTTCTGTTGAAGCAATCATTTCTCTTCATTTTCAAAATATGACAGTCATAGTCTTTGTTAAGAAGGACTAAATGCAATAATCCAAGTACAGTATATAGTTCTTGGCACATTGTATGACATCAAGTAAGTAAATTCTATCTGGTATATTTTTTATCCCAAATATATGTATGTTTTGATCCCCAGAATTTTTTCATTTTTTTGAATTTGTAATCTTTGGTACCACTGACTTTCATGAGTCTTTTGATTTAACATATAAGACAGGCCATGCACTATTTGTCTTTCTATATCTGGCTTATTTCATTCAGCATAATACCCTCCAGATTCACCTATGTTATCACAAATGGCAGAATTTCCTCCATTTTTATTTTATTGCTCCCCTGTGTATGTGCATTTTCTTCATCCATTCCTGGACACAGATGTTTCATATCTTGGCCACTGTAAATGGGAGTGCAGACACACCTCCTTCAGTGTACTGACTTCATTTACTTTGAATATGCATCCAATAGTAGTTTACAGAACTGTATGGTAGCTCTAATTTTAATTTTAATTGTTTTTTAGGAATTTCCATACTGTTTTCCATAATGGCAAGCAGCCTTATAAGGGTCTCTTATCTCCACACCCTGCCCAATGCTTGTCAACTCTTATCTTTTTGATAATAGGAATCCTAACAGGTATGATATTTCATTGTGGTTTTGATTTGTACTTCCAGTTTGATTAGTGGTATTGAGCACTTTTTCATATACCTGTTGGTCATTTGTATGCCTTCTTTGGAAAAATTTATATTCAATCCTCTGCCCATTTTTCAATCAAGTTACTTGTCTTTTTGGTATTGAATTGTTTTAATTTCTTATATATTTTGGATATTAGTAACCTCTTATCACATATATAGTTTTAAATATCTTCTCCCATTTTATTGGATGTCTCTTTGTTGACTGCTTCTTTTGCTATGCAGCTTTTTGGTTTGATACAATCATTTGTCTATTTTTGCTTTAGCTGCCTATGCTTCTGGTGTTATATCCAAAAAAAATCATTGACATAAACAGTGTCAGAGATTTTTCCCTATGCTTTACCACAGAAATTTTATGGTTCCACATTTTACATTTAAGTCTTTAATCCATTTTGAGTTAATTTTTGTATACACTGTAATTAAGAGTCCAATTCCATTCTTTTGCATGTGGGTACCCAGATTTCTCAACACTACATATTAAAGAGACTATCTTTTCCCCACTGTATATTCTTGGCATCCTGATGAGGATTAATATTAGTTGATCGCATATACACAGGCTCTATTCTGTGGCACTGGTCTATGTGTTTGTTTTTATTTCAATACCATATCATTTTGATTACTATAGCTTTGAATTTATTATAGGTTATTAATATAGACTATTTTTTAATGTTACAGTAACAGATATCTTTCCATAAATGCTACAAAAGAGAATGAATGAGAATCTGGCTTAAAAATACTGGGCCCTAGGGACCGGGGATTTAGCTCAGTGGTTCTGCCACCTGCCTTGCAAGCCCAAGGACCTGAGTTTGATACCCGGTACCACAAAAAAAAAAAAGGCCCAAAAGTGCTATGCATGCTGGTAGTTCTATTGAACAAATACTTTTCTCCACTATTAGAAAATTAAGTTTACTGAGGTTTATTTATTTCTTAACATAAGCTTGGCTCCCCAACTTTTTAGGTACATGAGATTAAGGTATTTTCTTCAAAACTATGCCACTGAAGACTTAAGCCATGACTCTGTTTGCAGAAGAAATGCACTCGTAAAAAACTACATAAAACTCATGATATGATTTAATTACATGCTTTTAGAAAGAAATGATTATGCTATGCTAAGCCATTTCTTCAGGCAAAATTAACTTTAGTTAGAACCCATTTCTTTTTTTTTTTTTTTGTACTGGGGGCTGAACTTGGGTCCTTGAGCTTGCAAGACAGGTGGCATAACCACTGAGCTAAATTCCCGGCCCAGATTGTCTTTTTTTTTTGGTACCGGGGATCAAACTCGGGATCTTGCGCTTGCGAGGCAGGCACTGGAACCACTGAGCTAAATCCCTGGCACAGTTAGAACACATTTCTAACTGGTTGTACATGATACCTTAGCTAGTATGTGACCTACCAACATCACTGATAGCAACACTTAAAAAGATGAGTAATAAATAGTTTCTGAAAACAGGATTTTATTCTACAACTGCCCATTTTTGTATATGTTTGAAATTTTCTGATACAAAATTAACACACACACAGTAGGAAAAAGGAAAAAAAAATAGTGACATACTTAAAAGTAAACCCACCACTTTAGAATTCTCTTTGTATCGAAAAGCCAGCTGGTAAGCTGCAAATACCAAAGGTGGCAGTGTGAAGCGAATCCGCTGATTTCCACCAGCTCCAAAATGCTTTCGTGCGGTGTTTAAGATCTGATGAAAAAAAACATTAAAAAAAATATTTTCCACACTAGGATTAATCATTAATAAAATTAAAAAGGGGCTCAAATCATATTTACTACCATTCTGTGAATACACACAATGTATCAGGCCTTATAGTGGCAGGCACTTTACATATTTCTTGTCTTCCTGCATTGTTACAATCACCCTAGAGACAGATACTAACCCCATTTCACAATGGGGAGGCCTAAGGTTTGGGAAGGCTGAATAATCTGCCTTAGGGTAGCTAACAGAATCAGAGATACAGTATATTTAAATTTATTTCCATAAACACATATACAAATATACTATGTTGATAGAGAATACAGACTGAAGATAACAAAGAGTAAGGACCAGGTCTGATGGTGAAATGCCTGCCTACCATGGACCAGACCCTAGATTTGAACCCAGCACTGCACAATAAAACAAAACAACTCTAATACTTACTACCTGTGTGACCCTGGGCAAATTATCTAATCTTAGACACAAGATTCATTTGAAAAATGGGGTAGCACACTCCCAGGTCTGTTCAGATAATCAAATGAGACATGTATAGTGCCATCTGTAACTGGCATAATGTGCTTGGAAAATGATGGCTATTATATTAGAAAACCACAGAATCCAAAATTCAGGAAATATTTTTTAATATATACAACACAGTATCTGATGTACATGGGTTTTATACATTTTTCAAATACAGTAGGTGGATAAAATGCATTCCCCTTGGAGCAGTCAGAGGCAATGATCCTATACTTAAAGGGCTCTGCATGCAGGCAAAACCACCCAGCCTCATGTGGAAGGCATACTTCCTACTACTATATTTGCTATGCAAGAGGAAAGGAAAACACACACAAGCAATCTTACACAAAAACATAAGATCATTTAAAATACCCGAATAATCCAGATACTCTTTGTGTACAGCTCACACTGCAAACAGCACAGTATCCCTGTGCTCAGAATGCCACTAAGTCAAGTCAAAGACTATCACACTACCAGCAGAAAGCAGCCTCTTCACATCAGTTATGACATAAGAATGTCAACTATAACAAGGTCGGCAGAAGGAGACAATCAGGACCCATCCTCAAAAAAAGAATTTTTGCATTATAGCAACCTAACTGCCTTATGCATCCAATAATAAATTACTTTCCTCAAACAATAATTAGGCAGCCAGCAAGGTTATTATTCATTAAAATAATTACCCACTATCAGTTCCCAACACCCTGACTCAAGCCATGTTTTATTCATTTCAACGAGATTAACTGAGGACTAGAAAAAAGAAACAACTTCATCTGATTGTTCTGTATCAGGAAGCAAGGGTTAAGGAAAAGGCAAATGAATTTTTAAGTCCTTCACATATTTTCAACATGACAAACAAATACAAAATATTTGCAAACCTTGGAAATACAAAGCTGAATATAAGGATTATGTTTCTTGTATTTTATTGTTTTTTGTCTTTTTTTGGTACCGGGGATCAAACTCAGGTCTTTGTGCTTGTGCAGCAGGCGGTGAAACCACTGAGCTAAATCCCCAGCCCTGTTTCTTGTATTTTAAAGTTTATTATGATGAACAACTAAACACTCCTGAAAGCAAAACACAGTTAACAAATAATATGAACATGGAATAACTATAAGACATAGTTTTTTTTTGCAATTCTCAAGAAGTTTCCTAAAGAAACTAGAGTGCTACTCATGGCGGCACATGCCTGTAATCCCAGCTGCTTGGAAGGTTGAGGCAGGAGGACTGCAAATTCAAGGTGTACAACTTAGCAAGACCCTGTCTCGAAATTAAAGATACATAAAAAGGTCTGGGTTAACCCCCAGCATTCCAAAACAAAAACAAAACAAACAAAAGTCCATGCACCAGGTGCAGCTGTAGTCTAGTCCTAAACACTTTGGAGGCTGAGAAAAGGGGATTGAAAATTTGAGGCCAGCTTGGGCAACTTAGTGAGACTAGTGAAAGACTACTTCAAAAAATAAAAAGGGTACGGATACAGCACCACCAGGTTTAGTCCCCAGTACTGCGAATGAATAACTAAATTAAAAACAAAAACAAAAATAATGCATCAAGAGCTGATGGAGAATTATGGTAAGATTTAATTCATACCAAATACTGCTGATCAGGGTCCTCAGACCGAAGAAGATGAATGAATCGGCCCACAAGGCTCTGCTCATCAGCAAAGTCTTCTGGATCAGGGTCTTCTACAGGTTGATCTGGCTGATCCTGAATCAACGTGGACACCAAGTTCATTATGGAATCCACCTGTAACCCAGGAGACACAAGAAATCCACTAGTGTGAAACCATCAGCATATAAAGCCTTTTTCAAAAGCGTTTCCAGTTATGTAAAGCTGTGAAATAATTTCATTTATTTGTAAGAAAGTCGATATTTGTAGGGTAATACATATATACATAGACAAAAGTCTGGAAAGACATGCACCAAATGTTAATCAGCACTGGTTATTGTCTTTCTGGTGGAATAAGAGGTATGCAATAATACTTCTGTATACATCTGCAATTTTCTAATTTATATCATGAATAACCTACTCACAAATTTTCTTTAGTATTACCCTACCCTATCTCATACGTCTAACTGCAAAGGTCTAAAATTATAACTACATTGTCTTTTTCCTTAAAATAGCTTATTGGTATTCTTACCTGGTCTTGAGAGACAATTTCTGTATTATAATCCAGAACATTACTAAGCACATAACAACTCATACTCTTTCTGGACTCGTAGTCAAAGTACTCGAAGAGTGGGTGGAAATGTTTTAATTTCAAGACTGTCAAAATATTGTTGTAAGTATCAACAGGTATCTTTAAAAGTCTGGTGAGTTCCTTTGAAACTGCACTACTGGTAGCAATACTACAAAAAGAAAAACAGTAAACCTTTCATGAATAAAATTAATTTTTTATATAGACAAACAGCACTTATTTCATAAAAACTTTCATTTACACATTAAAAGAAATGGGTCAAATGATTCACAGTATCCCAAAATACGCATTTCCTTTAGGAGTAAGAAGCCTATCTAAAACATACTTTTATTCTTATGTTGATATAAAATATATCATTCCACTAACTTATGTATAGGTTATGTAGCTGGAATTAAGATGACTATCTAGAATTTGACATTTCTAAGGAAACTATTTTAAGTGGTAGTTTGGATCCAGGACAGGCAACAAGTGTGTATATTCATGTTGAAAGTTTTCTTTTTTTTGAAACAGGGTCTTCCTATGTAGTTCATGCTGGCCTGGAACTCACTGTAAGCCGAAGCTGGCTTCAAATTCATGGCAGTTCTCCTTGCCTCAGCCTAAGTGCTGGAATTACAGACATGTGCCACCACACCCAGCTCATGTTGAAAATAAGTACAAAAAAAACCAAAACCCATGCAAAACCACAGAATGGAAAAATACATGAAGGTTGAAATTAAGGTAGCAGCTTGTAGGAACATTCTGTCCTTTAGCATTTAGCATTTCTAAGTATTTTGTCTACTTTTCCTTGAAAACTCACTTGATGGAGGAAGATGTAGGTAATTTTCTCTCATAACTTACCATTCACGATCTGCCCTATTTTTCAGTCCCTTTCCAACAACAACAACAACAAAAGGAATGAATGGCCAAAAGAAAAAAAGAGTAATAAAAAGAGGTAAAGAGGGCCGGGGATTTAGCTCAGTGGTTTCGCCGCCTGCTGCCCAAGCGCAAAGACCAAAAAAGAGGTAAAGAGAAAAAGAAGAGGGCCGGGTGGGAATGTAGCTCAGTGGCACCACACTTGTCTGGCAAGCGCAAGGTCCTGAGTTTGATTCCCAGTACCAGGAAAAAAAATAAAAAGACAACAGAAGAAATTTTCCTGAAACAGGGGAGATGTAAGAAATGATTATATGAGGTGTAATTAAGAATAATTTAAGGAAGAGAAGGACCCAACTTGAACCAAGCTAACAGGATCAAAATTGCTAATTAAGAGTACCACAGAGGGCCGGGGATTTAGCTCAGTGGTTCTGCAGCCTGCCTTGCAAGCGCAAGGACCCAAGTTCGATCCCCGGTACCAAAAAAAAAAAAAAGAGTACCATAGGTGCAGAATGGTTGATGAAGCTTCAAGTAGAAAACAGTATTATACTTTGACAGCATTAAAATCAAAGCTCAAAACAGAAAAATATTTAAATTAATTTCTATACTGTAAATATAAATATAGCCCTTTCTACAATTTATTCATCAGGAAACTATTTCTTAGGAAAATATTGCTTGATACAAAGTTTTCCTAACAATTTAAAAACTAGCTCATTCATACATACAAGGAAAGGGGTCTGAAATGGAGACACTGGTCCCTGAAGACTGCTGATGGCCCAAGAGTGCTACAGCTTGATTAATGGACACAACAAAGTTAGCACCCATCATGAAAATCCTAACAAATTTTCTTTTTCTTCTTTTTTGAGACAAGGTCTCACTATGTAGTTCAGGCTGGCCTTGAACTCGCAGCAACCCTCTTGCCTCAGCCTCCCGAGTGCTGGGATTACAGGTATGTATGTACTACCATGCTGGCAAATGGTAACATTTCAAACAGCAACTGACAAAAAAGAAAAAAAATATCTGGGACCAAAGAGAGCTTTATAAAGTTGTTACAAAAATATGACTCACTGTTCAAGGTTGAGCTTGTTGAATATCTCCACTGTTGTTTCTAGAACTTTATCAACATAGTCCACACGATCAGGATAACATTTCATAGCAAGATTAATGAGAGAGACTTGTAAAGATACAACATCCTCTGAAGGCATGTCTTGTCTAGACTGGAATGTTTAGAAAATCATACAATTATAAAAGGACTTACCAGCAGAGAAGGTTTAAAGTTTTGAGAACACAGAAAAGCCACACAGACCTGTATCACTGTAGCCACTTGCTGTGAGAATATATCAAAAAGCTTAATATCTGCTGGGATTCCAGGCCCATCTTCACGATGAGCAAATAAAGCTAATCTAAAAAAGAAAAACAGTCTTAATTTTAAAAGACAGAGATCTGGGTAGTGGGATCACAGATGACATTTTCTTATTGTTTTTCTGTATTTTCTACAAGAATATTTCTCCTAAAACATTTTTTAAAAGTTATTTTAAAGGAGGGTTTTGAATGTACTGATCATTCCCTCATTTCATTTTTAAACAGTTCTGTCAGTGATATTTTATTTCATCAGCTTTCTTTCTTTGTGCCATACTGAGATTTTCAAAAGGCCGATTTTTCCCAAACCTTCTGAAGCTTAATCATATAGATATGGGTAGAAGTACATTAAATGTATTTGACAGCCATGATTTAAATAAATAAACGTTAAAAAACAAAAAGAAAATAGACTATTTAAAAATATTTAAGATTTTTACTCTTGCAAAGTTTGAAACAGAACTTATTCCAAAAGGAATGAAGTTAACTTTTATTTCCTACATCTCAAATAATCAAAAATCATGTCTATTCCATTATCATTTTTCAGAGTCATAACTATTTATCTACATTTTGTTACACAGAGAAGAATGACTACTAGTTGGGTAGCTAGGTGACATTACATCCTACACAGATAATCCAGATTACTAGCTTCCTTTAAGAATGAGTCCAATAGACATGTAACTTTTTTTTTCCAGTGATACAGAAGATTGAACCGAGGGTCTCTGCAGGCATTAAACTTCATCTCCACCCACCCTACCCCTCATATTTAAGACAGGATCTTACTACATTGCTAAATTGCCCAGGCTGGGCTTGAACTTGATTGGGATTTTCCTGCCTCAGCCTCCAAAGTGCTAAGATAATAGGCATGCATCACCATGTCCAGCTAGCACATAACTTTTGCTGCATAGATGAACAGGATGGAGCTGTTAACTTGGGAGAATTCTGCTACATAAATTCTCAGATTTTAAAACTAACAATTTAATTAGTTATAAAACAAAACAAAGAGTATTTATAGAAATAAATAATAAATCCATTATGGTTTAGACCTAGAATGTCCCTGTGGCCTCTTGTGGTCAGAGGCTTTCGGAAGTGACCAGATGATGGGGGTGCTATAGCTGACTGGGGTGTTAGGAAGGATGTGGGGCCCAGTTAGAGGTGAGTCACTGGGTTCACGACCTAGAAAGGTCTCTCTCTCTCTCCTTTCTCTCTGCTTCCTGACTGCCATGAGCAGCTTTCCTCTGCCCAGGGCCTTTCACCATGAAGCCTGCAACTACGGACGAAAAACATGAGCCAAAATAAACCTCTCTTCCTTTAAGTTGAAGGTGTCGGGTATTCTGTCACAAGGACAAGGAAAGTAAGACAATCCACTTGGTTTCCTGGTTCATAACAATATGTATCCTCACATGCATGACATACATTATATGGGCTGTACATATATATATTACTATTATTTTATATTATATATTACTACCATGTAGCACGCTTGCCAAGTAGTCACTCACTGGAGCCATTATAAAAGATGAAGATATATATATATGTGTGTGTATTTTTTTTTTTGGTGGACATTTTGTTTGTTTTGGTACCGGGGATCCAACTCGGGTCCTCGCGCTTGCGAGGCGCGGAACCACTGAGCTAAATCCCAGGTGCCTGAAGATTTGTATTTTTAACCAGCCAAGAACAATGGCAAAAAACAAAGCTTAAGGATATTTACTAAATATATGTAATAACTTAATTTTTTTTAAATGTGATTAGAAAAATGATTACTTGAACTTTTTTTGTTTTCTGGTACCCAGGATCGAACTCAGGTCCTTGTGCTACTTGAACTTTTTTGGGGGGGGGGAGCATTCTACCATTAAGCTACATCACTAGACTTTTTTATTTCTTTTGAGATAAGGTCCTGCTAAGTCTGGGCTAGCCCTGAATTTTCTATCCTCCTGCCTAAGCCTCCCAAGAGCTGGGATTATAGGCTTGTACTGCCACACCCTGCCACTTGAACATCCTTTTTTTCTTCTTTTTTTTTTTTTAAAAGCAGTGGCAGTTTATTTGAAAGATAAAAGTGAAGAGTGAAACACAAACTGGCTCTGCAGTGAGAGCTTGGGCAGAGTAAAAGAGGAAAAAGGAAGATAAAAGAACACCCCAGAAAAAGCAGGGTGGGCTATCTTGAGGAAAACCAGGATAGCAAGCTCTTCTAAGCATCACTTGAACATTCTTAATCATCTATATCTTATGGTTACTTAATGAAGGAAACTAAATCAAGTCAGTCTCTATTAAAAGTAACTTACATCATGGTGAAAAGATTTGCTCTTCAGTGGTTCAGGGGCTCATAAGATTTAAATGATGGGTCTATACAACAATGTCTATATGTCATTTAAATATATAGATTAAAAATATTACTCATCTCTATGTGTTCTTCACAATTAAAGTTAAACCTCTTTCATGCCAAAATGAAACCTCTTTCATACCTACCAGATGTTCATACTAACAGAGTTAAATTATTTATAGTAAAATTACATTAAAATCATTGACATAATGATATAAGAAAAATAAATAATTCATGAAAATGTTTCAAATTCATGATTCCTATGTCAGAACATGTGCCCTCCAGTGTTGGGAGTCTTACCTATCAATTAAAGCAATGATTATATTTTTTACGTTTACATTTTGGTGTAACTCAGCACAGGCCCGAAGAAAAGGGTTCAAAGTCTGGAGGTGGAATTCATCAGGAAAAACCTAAAAATAAAATAATGATTTATACAAATAAACATTATCTCAGATAATATTCTGAACTCATATATGGCATTTGTGGAAAAAAAATTTAATCTTATATAGCTATATTCCAATATATTATTTTTTTAACCTCTTTATAGTCCAGCAGAGTACTCCATTAACCAAAGTATACCTATAAAGCTAAGACCAAGAAAATAAAATAAATCCACTTAAGAGATAAATGTTGCCACCTACCTGAATAATACACTCCATGAGATATTCTTGAGCCAAAGCATCCCTACAATTCACAACCTGCTCCAATATACCAGTTAAAACAATCTAATAAAAGAGCAAAGAAAAACATGTTATGGTAAAAAGATCACTTTCAAAATTCTAAGCTATGGGGCTGGGGATTTAGCTCAGTGCTTTTGCCGCCTGCTGCGGAAGTGCAAAGACCAGAGTTCAATCCCTGGCACCAAAAAAAAATTCTAAGCTATGCCTCTAATAATATACTGAACCCTAAAAATAAGACTTTTTTGCGATACTTCATTTTTAAACTTTAAAATTTCACAAATGTTTTAAATAAAATTCTGGGTTTTTGTTTAATATAAAATTCATGTAAAAGGAAGGTTTTGCTACATTCCTAGCCTTCCGTTTCTGAAAACGAGTTTATTGGACACAGCCCTGCCTATTTAGCTTCCTATTGTCTGTTTCTGCATACACCTGCTGAACTTTCTAGCTACACACCATATGCCTCTCAAAGCCTGATCATATTTACTATCTGGCTCTTTTTAGTACATTTCTTGACCCTTACTTCATTCCCCTCTATTGATTTGCAACTGTCCCTTTCTTTCATCACTCTCCTTTAAGTGCCCATCCATATTAAAATTAAAATGTGTCAATAGCACACTATCTTCACTTTACTGCAGATCTTGAATTCATGCTGAGTACTCCAACTTTGTTCTCTTTCAAAATTGTAGCTGTTCTAGGGTCTTTGCTTTTTCATATACATTTTAGAAATCAGGCTGCTGACTTCTACTAAAAAGTCTGCTGGGATTTTTTTTTTTTTTTTTTTGGTACTGGGGATCGAACTCGGGTCCTTGCGCTTGTGAAGCAGGCGGCGGAACCACTGAGCTAAATCCCCGGCCCTATTTTTTATTTTGATTAGCACATATTTGCCATACATAGTGCTCACATTTATCATAGGGAATTTGTACTTGTACATAATATATCTTAATTCTTAATTTCTTCTTTCCCATTTCCCTCCCCGCTCTTCAACCCTTCTTCCCCTCCCCACTTACAAAAGCTTTGTTTCCATTTTTTCCTATTCTTTGTGTTTTTAATCCCTTTTCCCTTCTTTCCCTTTCCCCTCCTTTGTTTCCCTTCTCATTTGAACATGTAATTTCTACTTCCCAATATCTATCCTCCATTTTTGCTTATGTACCCTTAGGGTTTCTCATACAAGAGAAACAATGCAATATTTAAAGTTGGTGTCTTACTTAATTCGCTTAAAATTATGGTCAGAAGGCATATCATTTACATATAAATTACTCAGCTTTATCCTTTTTATGGCAGAGTAGTTCTCCATTGTATGTAAATACCACATTTTCTTTATGCATTCATCTGTTGATGGGCATATGGGCTATTTCCAAGATTTAGCTATTATGAACTGTGCCTGCTGGGATTTTAAACTGAGATTCCACTGAATCTACAGGTCAATTTAAGGAAAACTCAATCTTGACATAATTGACTTTTGATCAACAAATATGATATATCTTTTAGCTTAACTGGGTGGTTTTTTGGGGTTTTTTTCCTCGAGACAGTGGTGCGCTATGCAGTTCAGGCTGACCTTGAACTCACTATGTAGCTGAGGCTGGCCTCGAACTTGCAGTGATCCTCCTGCCTCAGCCTTCCAAGTGATGGGATTACAGGGGTGTGCCACCATCCCCAGCTATTTGGGTCTTTTTTGTTTGGGGTTTTTTTTTTGGTGATACTGGGGCTTGAACTTGGGACCTTGCACTTTCGAGGCAGGCGGCAGAACCACTGAGCTAAATCCCTGGCCCTATTTGGGTCTTTTTTGATAAAACCATTTTCTAATGCTTCTAATGAAATATTATGTAACAAAAGTATTTTTAAAATCAGATTTCAGTTTGTATTTTACAACATTAAGAACAGTGACAAGCAAAAAAAATAAACCTGTTTGTAACGTTCCACATTTACACCTTCCAATTGACTGAGGCGCACCAAATTTGTTCCTACTAAAATTCTCAGCTCTTGTCTTTCTCGTTCTCTTTTTTCTCTATCTCGGCTATGTCCTTGATGTTGCATCCGAACCCACAACTTGTTCATTTCTGCAAAGTTGAGTAGTACAAAATCCATGGAATCACTGATATCCCCAGTCGTTTCTTCACTGCAAAGAAAAAGTTGGGAAAATCCTTATACAGGATGTAAGCTCTGGACCAACTTACTACTATCTTTCTCCTTTACTCATTTCCTTTTCATGTCTGTAATATGCCAATGCTTTATAAAAACCACTTCAACTTAATTGGCTTAGTGTTAACTCAAAAGAGAAACAACAACAAAAATAGCAGGGAGGATACAATATAAGAAAATGAAACAATTTACTCTTCCCAACTCCCTATCTTGGGCCAATTAGAGCAGTACAGCAACTCTCTCAATTCAGAAAGCCTAACACTTGTGTCCTGCTAACTGCATCATTTTCTAACTACATCACAGCTGAATATTTTGTTTTCACTTACAATACTATATGCTTAAAATTAAGAGTAAAAATGTAATAAAACAAATAACCACATAATTTTATCCACAGTTAAATTTTTATCTTTTCTGTACTGTTTAACTTCTTAGTCAAATACATGCTAAAATTTTGTTACAGTTTTTCTTTTAAATAGAAATTACTGTAGATACTAAAAACCATGATTAATATATATTAGAAATAAAATGTATACTTTTTTTAAACAAAGGAATTAAATTAATCTAGGGATGTGTCTTATGAAGCACTTATCCATTGTTTGAAGCAACAGCTAGCAGACCATCTGCCATTTCTGTGGGGGAAAAGTGCAGTGGACTTGGACACTGGAATAGTGGTTACACAACAGATAGAAGTCTTTATGACTTACTTTTTTTTGGAGTTAATATCTTACTTTTGTATACACAGGTAATTAAAATTACTTATATTCTAGGGTAAATAAGTCCATAAATTATAAAAACTGTTACAATTGTAAAAATCATACTTTCAAGGAATATTTAATATAATGGTCTAAATTATATTAAATGAAACAAGCAGATTCTAATACTCCAAAGACACAATTTGCATTAAGAATATATTTTAGATCATCCACATATTTTGAAGAGTTTTATTACTGCATTGGAAATCTCCATACAAAATGCTACCAGACACTGACTGGGTAGGAGAATTACTGATATTTATTTTCTTATTTATGTATACTTTTTGACACTTAAAAAATAATTTACTATTTAAAAAATTACAATTAAACCAAGAAAGAAAATTAATTACTCTGTTGGCTCTCCTTCGTCAGGTAAAATGTTTCTGGTACACTGAAGAAGGTAGTTTCGAAGAAATAAACCCCTCAATGGATGTTGCACACCACGGCACATTTCTACCAAATCTTTCAAAATATCTTTCCTGGATTGAGGAAATGACTTGACGTATACAACTCCAACTGTGATCAACAGATAACTAGGAGAATTATGAAGAGACATTTCATTAGAAATAAAATACTCGGGCCGGGGATTTAGCTCAGTGGTTCTGGCGCATGCCTTGCAAGCGCAAGGACCCAAGTTCGATCCCCGGTACCAAAACAAAAAGAAAAAGAAATAAAATACTCAAACCAAGAATGTGACTATGTCCAGATGCACTGTATACACGACATATTAAATAAACAAGACAGGAACCATGTTGTTTTCTCCTGCAGTATGAAGAAATATCATCTGATTTAAAATATAACCACTAAAAATATAAAAAACAAAATAAAATGTCCACTGAATTCTAAACAAAAGTAAAATATGCACTGACTTCTAAATCTCCCTACTTATCCACGCAGGATGTTTGAAGATCCCAGTGGATGACTGAAATTGAAAATATAGTACATAAAATTTACTTTATAAATTAAAACACAATAAGAGATTAACAATAAAAAAAAGAACAATTATAACAAAATACTAAAACAAAAGGTGTGTGAATGTGGTCTCTGTCATAGTGTGTTTTGATGACGTGAGATGATACAATGCCTATGTAATGGGATGAAGTCAGGTGAATCATGTGGGTGTTCTGGGTAGGGTACTCAGTAAGGGTTACTTGAACACAAGCACCATGATAACATGTGAGTTGATGTGGTAACCCAGACCTCTACTGTCTAACAGGTGGATGGCATATAAAGTGCAGATAGGACGGACAAAAGGATGACTCACATTCTGAGTGAGATAATCCAAGATTTCACCACACTACTCAAAACAGTACGCAACTTAAAACTTAGTTATTTCTGGAATTTTTCATTTAACATTTTTGGACCCTGGATGGTGGTAACTGAAATCTTGGATAAGAGGAGATGTCTACATGTAGATTATATATATATCACCTATAAACATATTAGGAAGAAAATATCTGCCATGATATTAGTTTTTCTAGTAGTCAAAAAAATTTTAAATATCACATCCATTATTTTCTCTATTTATAAAATTCCTCAAATATCTCTATGTATCTACTATATATCTATAAAAAACAAATTTGGGCTGGGGATTTAACTCAGTGATGCTGCCATGTGCTTCACAAGCGCAAGGTCCCGAGTTCGATTCCCGATACCAAAAAACAAAAAGGACAAATTTACTCTAAAACTTATTGGTTAAATTATTAAATACTGGGGCCGAGGATTTAGCTCAGTGGTTTCGCCACCTGCTGCGCAAGCACAAGGACCCAAGTTTGATCCCTGGTACCAAAAAAAAAAATTTTTTTAAATACTCTTAAATTTTTTTTCTTCAGAAAAAGGATATAGTATCAAGTGGGAAATTCAGGTACAAAGGTCCTTAGATTCCAATTACTTACAGCCTTGGGATAATGTTTCCAGCATATTGTACAAGCTCATAGAGATCTGCCACTTTCCTTCCTTTGGCAAACTCATCTGTCAAGTAGACCTCCAAGTAGTGCAGTTCATCAGAAATAGCCATATCTTTAAATTATGATTAAGGACTCAAATACAGACAAGCCAAACTAAACAAAACTCCATAACTAGTTGGAGACATTACAACTATTAGTTAGATATCTTAAATTTAGTCTTCTGAGAGTGTTTAAAGTGAAGAAAGAATTTCTGTAGGGCTTTCCTAACTTTAAAATAAGGACTTTTAGCCAGGCACAGTTCATGCAGGTGTAGTCCCAAATATCCAGGAGATTGAGGTAGGAGGATTCTAAGGCTTTTAGCCCAGGAGTTCAAGACCAACCATCGGCAACAAAAGAGGGCTTATCTCTAAATGAGCAGATAGACAGATAGACAAATACATACATACATACATACATACATACATACATACATACATAAGATAGGATTTTTAACCAATCACAGGCAACACAGCAAGATCTCATCTCTGAATGAATGAGCAGACAAATAGATTATCTTAAAGGATATCCAGTGAAACAAAGCAGCAAATACAATGGCTTTCTGTCAAATTGCTGAAGGATTTTGAAATAGCAAATGATTGAATTCCTTTCCATTTCTGAGACCTGACTAACAAAATCTAAGAATCAAAGAACCAATTGCCTGATGGCCTCATTATCCTTCAGGAAGGGTCTAAAAATTAAGTAACAACCCATCTGAAGAAATTTAAGCAATAGGGCTCAGGGTTTAGCAGAATGCCTACTTAGCATGCATGAAACCCCAGGTTCAATCTCTAGTAGAACAAAAAAGTTTAACCGTTAAAAAGAGGTACTCTTAGCATATCCACATGAATATTTACATTTAATAAAGATAATGAAGAATATTATAATTGCTGAAAAATTTAATAGAGAACAAGCAAAATTAGACTCTCTAGTATGACCCAAATGTTTTATTTTTCAACAGTCAAAAGATACAAAGTTCATAGTAGCTCTTTGGTGATAACATAGAAGTCCGGAGTTCACCAAGCATATTAGATGCATGTTTCAGAGCATCCATAAGCTTGGTCTTGTCCTACAGAAATACCAAGAAAAATGATGACAACAATCAATTTAAACGTTTACCTTGGTTATATAAACTCTTTAAGAATTTGTTACATAGTGTTACAGTTTTAACATACTGTTACATTTTTAACATACTGTTAAAAGTATACAGTACTTAAAATTATTTTAACCACATAAAAACGAACTTGTTTCTCCTTGCCTTCTCTCTACTGAAAAGAAGATACATGATTCCTCACCAGTGCTTCAGTGTTTGGCAAGACTAGGATTACATAACTAGGATTGTAAACTCCTTACTATAACTAACTTTTTTAACCTCTAGAGACTAGGAAATTAGCTCCATTAATTCACATTTTATCTGCAATCAAGAGGGCTGGCATACTATTGGTTCTGAAGCAAGATACTATCCTGACCATGGCTTTTTCACAGGTTAAGGACTCTTCTGAGTGACTATTCATGAAATTTGCTTTTCTCCTGTGTTCTTCAAATCCTCACCATGTCCATTTAACTCATAAATATGAACAATTCCTTGAGATACTGCAAACACTATCTATAACAGAAAAAGAAGCAATAGCAAACCCATTTTTTGCATTCCAAGGCAGTTACTTTCTTTCCAAATGTACAAGGAAACCAAAACAATTAAGATATAAGAACATAATCCTAAACTTGAAAAAATATGACACTTTACAAAGGTAAGATGTTATCACCAGAGCAACTTATGGCTTAAACTACCAACCTATTTGGTTCAATTCCTTAAGTTTAATCCCCTAAAATATCTACACAGATTACCTCCTATCTTTTAGAATATAGAAATATATATAAATAAGGGTATGAGTAATTTTAAAGCTGGTTTTTGCAATAAATATATTTATTCAAGATGAAAATTAAAGATTTCAAGGTATCTAGGGAGTAGCTGAATAATTCAAAGTCAATACAAATAAGGCTGGGGATTTAGCTCAGCGGCACAGTGCCTGCCTGCCAGGCATGAGGTCCTAAATTCAATCCCCAGTACTAAAAAAAAAGGCGGGGGGGATACATATAAATCCATTCATTCATTTATTGAGCACATTATGTGTCAAGTACTACCCCGATTTGAGGTATAGAACCAAAAAGGCTAGTAATTCCAGTCAGATGGACATTAGTATAAATATACAATGATGATACACAAGTGTAAATAAAAGACAGGGACTCTTATTCTCTTGAGCTTACATTCCAGTACAGCAGATAATCCCAACCATACATATATTTGTGTGTAAAAAGGGCTCTGCTGAAATTGCTCACGCAGGGGTTGAAGAAGTGAGCCTGAAAACAGATGCTGGTAGACACTGAAAATTAGATTTACTAGAAGCAGCAGTGCTATGTAACTTTGGAAAGCGCTTTAGGTGCTTCCTTAGGAAGCTGCAGTTTACACCTGTATCTGTCACACTTTCACTCTTACCAAGCATCTCTTCATCTGGAATGACTGAACCTTTACAGCCTGTATGGCTTCATCCAAGAGTTTCTCCTGTTCATCCTGAGGTGACTGCTGTGTTGTAGGCTGAAAATATTTTTAAAAATACTTCCATTAATGTCTCTTAAATATTTAACCTTTCATGTCTATAGTTCTAGTCTCAGAACTATAGCAAGTTTCATATAACCCTCATTCCAGTTCCATATCTCAAACCAATGTATCAAATTTTGACAACTATGAACTGACTTCAACATCCTTATAGTAGGTTGGCTTCAAAGAAACTTCTGGTAGTACATGGCTGTGTTGTGCTACTATGCTCTGAAAACAATCAGAATATAGCCATCTATCCAATCAATCTAACCCTTGTGACAGGTAATAGTTTAACTCAAATCTCTAAAAGCCTCTCTTTCCCTCCCAACTATTTTTTATCTACATTGTAGGCTATTCTCAGGCAATATATAACAAAGAACTAAACAATTTGGAAATAAAATAACTGAAATTAATTCCTAATGACTTACAATAGAAAATGACAAAGAATACTCTCCTCAAATACCTAGTTTATACCATTTAAAATATATAAATACAGCTATAATGAACAAAATATATCTATTCTTTCCAGGCATCAGCAAAAATCTGATTGCAAAATGAATTAGCTCTTGCTGTCAAATAGAATCGACTACTCCCTAATACTGTATTAATAGTTTACATTTCTAGCACAGCATGCATCACCTTATAATTATGAATGACGGTCATTTCTAAGTCCTTGGGATCCAATGTACATAAATATTTAGTGCATGCATACGCTGGTTTTAGAACATTTTATTATATATTTAATAAAAATGACTAAATATCAAAAGATGAATGCATAAATAACTCATAGTACACACAATGGAATATTATTCAGCCATACAAAGAAATATAACCAAATGTAGTGGCACATGCCTGTCATCTTAGCACTCTGGGAGGCCAAGGGAGGATGATCTCAGATTTGAGCATAGCCTGGGCAACTTAGCAACCTAGCAAGACTGTCTCAAAAGTAAATAAATAAAACTAAAAAATTAAAAGGGCTGGGGATGGGGATTCAATATTGATAGATACGACGTGAATGAATCTAGAAAACATGTTAAGTGAAAGAAGCCAGGGCCGGGGATTTAGCTCAGTGGTTTCGCCACGTGCCGCACAAGCGCAAAGACCCAAGTTCGATCCCCAGTGCCAAAAAAAAAAAAGAAAGAAGCCAGACTCAAAGGGTTGCATATTGTATGATTCCATTTATTTGAAATATCCTGAACAGATATATCATCCATAAAGCAGATTGGTGGTTACCTGGAGGAACAGTGGGGGAGTTACCGCTTTTTGAGTACAGGGTTCCCTTCTGAGGTGATTTAAAAATGGATTAAATGTCACTGAATTGTCCACCTCAAAATGGTTGATCTTAAGTCAATTTCAGCTTAACTTAAAAAAGACAAAATGCCTATTACATAGTGAATTAAAAAGGCAGAAGCCAAAGACTTACCTATAAACATGAAACTAAAATCTGGTCTATTTCATATCTAAGACAATCAAATCAATATTTAATGTGCAAATTAACAAAGAAATATAAACTACACAAAATCCACTTCCAAACTACAATAGCTTGTAAAAACTAAAAACTTTCTCTTCGTTTAATTTTGCAAAGAGAACAATAGAAATTGAATAATGAGCAATGCTATGAATCTCCCTTTATTACTTTTTGCATGACAAACTTGAGTAAACTGAGTTTCCCTACAATCATTCTTCTTCAGAAGTATAAATAAATTCCAAAGAAAAAGTTAGGTGTCTTTTATCTTAAAAAGAACATTAATTTATATAGTAGAACTATTAACACAAAATGCTGGTTTCAGAGGTAAGGAGGACACCAACATTGTAAAATGGACGACTTATCACCAGCCAGCCCTCTGAGAACATTAGTGAAAACAAACTATTGCCTGAGATTTTTCTGGCTCCTTACCTCTGGGTAAGTTTAACAGTAATTAAAATCAATAGATTTCATTAAGTTGAAAGGTCAACTTAGACCTAAGAAATGATGCATGACATTTTATAAGAGCAAGATTTACAACATTTACACTGTTACACAGCCATTACCACCTTCCACTTCCAGAATTTTCATCTTTCCAAATGTATCCATTGTCTATGTATCCTAACACACCCCACATCCTTCCTCAGGCATTTCTTTCTTTCCGTCTTTCTTTCTTTCTCTTTCTTTTTTTTGTACCAGAGATCGAACTCAGGACCTCATTCTTTCGAGGGGGACACAGTGCCACTGAGCTAAATCCCCAGCCCCTCAAGCAATTCTTTTGCTCTAAGTTTATCTACTCTGAATACCTCACATAACTGAAATCACATAATATTTTTCCTTTTGTGTCTGGCTTATACCATTTAGTGTAATATCTTCACAGTTCATTCATGTTGTAGTATATGTCAGAAGTTCCTTCCTTTTTAAAGCTGAATAATAGTTTACTGTATACTACATTTTGTTTATTAATCCACGCCATCAATGAACATGTGTGTTGTTTCTATCTTTTGACTATTATGTACAATAATCTTTATCTAGCAAAAGAAAAAAAAGATCATAAACGGTTCAAAATATTTGTAGAGAATGACTTAGAGTCAGTGTTCTATAAACCAATGAATAAAATTTTGGCAAAATTCTTTTATTTTGCATGAAATGAGCTTAAAGTTACAAAATGTAGAAAATTATGTAAGAAAACAATACAAAGTAGGCTACAAATGAAAACAGGAAGCCATAATAAATACATTTCTACACATTACTGAGACAATTCAATTATGCCTCAAATGGCTATTCTAAAGGCTACCTGTGATGCCCTGGGAAGTGTTCTACAAAGGAGAAACAACTGACTATCCTATTATTAAACACAAGACAGCCAATATCTCTTCACTCATGAAAATGAGTTTTCAATGTGCAAATGATTCTATACTTAACAGCGCATCAATCAGAGAAACACTATAGAATCAAGATCTAATTAATATTTGTGATTAGGCGCATTTTAGCTTGCCAGCTGCAAACAGCCTCCCAAGTCTACACTGTTATGAGTTGCAAAGAAAGTACGGTCATCATGAACTGATCACTTACAAAACTAGTCTCAATTTAACAATGAGTTTTTGCTTCCTCTTCTATAAAATGGGGATAGTAAAGGTATTTTTTTTCCTGTTATGAGGAATAATCTCCACTCATTGTAGCAAACTATTTGTTGGTCAGTTTCCCCATTTACATGTTGCATATGTAATCTAACAATACAATGCAAATCAACTGTAAAATGAAAACTAATCCCACAAAGACAGAAAATTCTATCATGTTAATAAAAGTGCTATTTAAGAAATGATGATATGGCACAAATTAACAATTTGTACGGAGCTGGGCATGGTGGCACATGCCTATAATCTCAGCACTCAGAGGCTGAGGCAGAAAGATCCTTAGTTGAAGGCCAGCCTAGGCTACAGAGAGAGACCCTGTCTCAAATAGAAAAACCCCAAAACAAAACAAAACAAAACAAAACAAAACAATCTGTAGGGGGAATTAAGGATGATGACAGGATGGGAACTTTAAAACGTAATTTGGGCTGGGGATATAGCTCAGCTGTAGAGTGCTTGCTTGCCTAGCAGGTTCAAGGACTTGGGTTTGATTGCCAGCACTGCAAGGAAAAAACAAAACCAAAAAAACAGAAAAAACAACAACAAAACCCCGTAATTTGAATATCAAACTTGTGCTAATTGACCAGTACCCAAGGCTTCATCTATTGGCAATGTCCCTTCTCCAGATGAATTTCTGACCGTCCTTCTGTTTCTCACAACTTCTTGTAGTCTTTCCAGAGGTCCCCAGACAAAATTCTCGCCCTCCCAGACAAAACTCTCTCCTTCCCAGTAAAATACTCGGATTTCATCAACGAGTAGACAAATGAGCCAGGGTCCCTAATGAACAAACGTGAAAGGAAACAAGCAGTCTTTCTTGCGATGGTCGGGATTAAAAGAAGGGAAGCATGAGTTCTTCCAGGAAATTCACGGAAGGAGACCCTTAGAATTCGCTGACAAACACTACAGCACAAGAGCACCAGGAGGAAAAGAAAGGCTGGAACCACTACGAGTGCCTTGGAAGATACTTCTTGTCAAGAAAATGCAGTGAGGACCGGCTAGACACAAACACCAAAGTGGAAACGCACCACCTGGGCGGGTCCCGAGTCACCTCGGAGGCTCTGGCGTCCCGCACGTCCCCCGACCCGCCCGCAGCTAGGCTCTGGCACTCGGGCTCCACGCCAGAAGGGAGATAGGTGATTCCACTCAAGAGGCAGCCACAGACCTCCACAGACACCCACAGCCTCCTGGGCGAGACCTCCCCTCGGGAGGCGGCCTCATCTCAGACCAATAGTAGCGGCCAAGAGCCACCGCCCACCGCGGCCGGGATCGCCCTGCTGCGGCCTCCCCCGCCTGTCCCCTATCCACAGGCCAGGCAGGGTTTGCCTTGGCCTCGATCGCGTTGTGGGGCCCCTGCTCCGCCCGTAGGACTTCAGACGGGTGGAACGAAACCGGGTCTGCACGAAGGGAAGAGCAGGGCCGGCCACCCGCCCCCCCCCACCCCAACACTCACCATGGCGACTCCCGGAGCCCGCAGCAAGAGGCACCCACCGCGCAAGGAGCCTCCCGAGTCAGGTGACTCCGAGGCTCCCAGCCCCGCCCTCTCTGGCCCCGCCCTCGGCCTGCAGGCGGCTCCTCAATTGGCTGGTTTCTAGGGAGCAAGTCTCGCGTGTTTATTGGCCCCTGTCACTTAACGCTAGGGTTGACGGATCTGGGCCTCAGGTGGTCGCTCCACAGCGTGAGTGGGCGGGCCGATGCAGGCAGTGAGTATTGCTCAAAGACAGGCAGGGAGGAAAGACGATATTTAAAGAGTTTGTTACAAAAGAAGGAACAGTTCTACGTTATGTCCGCCTCGGTAAGTGCACTCGTGGCGCGCCCGCGCAGAACAAAGACCAGGATTGGTCTGTGGAACGGACTAGTTCCCTTGTCCCAACCAATGCAAATGCACCGGAGGCGGGCCCTGCTCTCACTGGCCAGCCCTGCGTCTGCGCGGGGTTTTGTTCAGCTGCAGCGCACTGCGCGAGTTTCTCCTTCTCGCGCCATGGGTTCGGGATTGATTGAGCGTCTCGCCCCTCGCCTGGGCCTCGCTGAGCCCAGTGTGCTGAGGTGAGTCTGTCTGGGCACGACCCCACCCCGGGGGTCTCTTCCTGACGGTCCTAAGCCCTCCCTAGGCGTGGCCGGCGCCACTAGGATGCTGGGGCCGGGTGAGCCCGAGGCCTGCCTGAAGAACTTCCGGCCACGGCCTCGCGCGAGGTGACAAGAGGGTGCCTGTAGACGATGTCGGTAACGACTGGCCCTGTGGGTTGAAGGGTGGTGGAAAAAGGAACGAGTGCGGGGTTACTTGGGTCCTTCCGCAGGCTCTTCCTGAGAGCTTGTCGGTGGCGGTGAACCGGATCGCAGTGTAGACCTGTGGAGATCATGGCAAGAACCATGTAGGACTTTATACGCGGAATGGTTGGTGTGCTGGAGTGACTATGGGGACACCTGGCGCTACTTTTCATAAAAGGTCAGGGAAGGCCCCGGAGGAGACATTGCTCTGAAACCTGATTGACAGTGCCAGCCATGGGAAGGTATGGCAAGACGAGGGCTGTGACAGAATCCTTGAGATGGGAAAGATCTTTGTGAGAACAGCGATTCTCAGGTGTGGTTCCTGGACCCGCAATAGCAGTATCGTCTTGGCACTTGTTAGAAATGCAAACTCTTGAGTTCCACCTCAGGCCTGCTAATCAGAAGCTGGGGATGAGACCCATCATCTGTTTTCACAAGCCCCCGAGGTTTTTGTCCTGTACAGTAAGTTTGAGAACCACTGATGAAAAGAAGGGATCCTGGTCTAACCTGCTCTCCCTCTGATTGTTCACGCTTGTTCCAGTAATGGGAGAAGTAACGAAGGGCTCTTGGCGGGGGGGGAGCGGAACTTAATCTTGCCGAAAGCACTTATGTTGAGCCCGTCCCCTCAAGGATACCCACTTCATTCTGAGCCCCAAGTAAATTTAGTATGAAGTACACCAGGCTATATTCATTGTTTACTTCAGTGTTGAGCAAACTTCTGAAAAAGTTTTAGTGAACACATTGCTCTTACACCAGGAAAGCCGAGGAGTACTTGCGACTGTCTCAGGTGAAGTGTACTGCTCTGTCTGCACATTCCACAGAAACTAGCAATGCTGTCATGTGCTTGGACCTTGCAGCTGCTTGTATGAAGTGCCCCTTGGACAGGGTGAGTCTCATTGAATGTCCAAGTAATCTAAAACTGAACCCTTACATTTTAGTTTGGTTGGGCTAGACTGTGGCCAAAAACTCATGTTCAAGATTTTTTTGCAGCTATTCTCATGTTATTCTAGATACATTTAAGAATCATTTTGTCAAGTTGGAAAAAGATACTTTTTGCAATGTTCTCTTTATTATCTAGTTTTCCTATGTTTTTCTTCATAGAGGCCATCATCTCCCATACTGCTGTTAGCAGTAGCTTCCTAAAAGCCTAAACTTTAAAACCTATGTTTGTATTTTTCCAATATCACAGTATTTAAAAGAAGGAGCTTTGGAGTCAGCAAGAGTCACATGTTGAAGCCAAATCTCAATACCGTTTTCTAGTTCTGTGATTCACCAGTCTCCTCCATAAAGTGAGATAAAAATTTCCATTTCACAGTTGTGATGATTATGTAACACCTGTAAACACAGGACCTGTGTGATAGTAACACTCATTAAATGGTGTAAATGTTAAAACTAAACTCTGTTGTCTCCCATTAAAGTTTCCAGCCTCTTTTAAACCGTGATTTCAAACTATAGTATTTACTAAACAGACTTTTGCAGTTTAGTAAATTGTGGCTTTACTGATGTAATACTTGGTCTTTCCAGGAATGCTCTTCGGGCAAATCCCTGTCTTATGTCACCCTTCACCTGCTTTTACATCCTTTATGAAGCTCCCCTTGACTTTCCCAGACAGTTGGTTTCTCAGTTGTTGATCTTCCTGTTTCTGTCCTTGTTTCCCTGTTCTACCTTTTCTCCTCCACATACACACTCTCCCTTTACACTGCTATCACTTCTGTCAATCTTCCCTCAAAAATGCTCAATGGCACATGTGTTGAAAAAAAAAAACATATCTCCCACAGTGTTTTTTTCTCTACATTTTAGACATTGATACTATATAATTATTTTAAAGTTTCCTGTGAATATGCATTACTGCCTTCCTATGGTATGAGCTCTTTGAAGGACTAGTCTGCTTGAGGTAATTGCTGATTTTTATTTATTTAATTTTTTTGGTACTGGGGATTGAACTTGTAAGGACCTTGAGCTTGCAAGGCAGGCGGCAGCACCACTGAGCTAAATCCCTGGCCCAATTGCTGATTTTTATTAAATGAAGCTAAATCTTTAGGTAGAATGACTTGTCACAGAATTAATTTCGAAAAGTCTATACCACATATTAAGTGTTTTAAGTGTGCTAATACTTAAGATTTGTATATTTTTCCTTTCAAAGGCTTATTTAATTAAACTTTCTGGATTGAACAAGAAAATGTATCAGAGCTGTCTTAAATCTTTGGAGTGTTTACTGGATGTGAATTCAAATATTGGAATAAAAGACCTAGCTGTACAATTTAGCTGTACAGAAGCAGTGAACATGGCTTCAAAGATACTGCAAAGGTATGGACATAAAGACCCTTAAATTTTATACTGATAAAGCAGAATTATCCAGTGACCCGTTCTGGTAAATTTCAGTCTTAAATATAAATAAAAACTGTTCAAAATGAAAAGGGCTGGGTTTATAGCTTGGTGTAAAAGTCCTGGGCTCAATCTTCAGTACTGTACAAAAACAAAACACAAAGATGGTAAAGTGGCAGAGTACTTATCTCCTGGATTTTAAAACACTGTAAGTTCTGGTTTGCATTTTCAGTCCCTTTTGAAATAATATTTTCCTTTTTAAAAAAATTTTGCTGATATGATTATTTTAGTTGTACAAATTGAGAGGGTTTGGTGTGATAATTTGATACATGTATACGGGTTTAATGATCAGCTGGGTAATTAACACTTCCGTATTAAACCTTTAAAATTTTTTGATTAACAAAATAATTGTATCTGTGGGATATAGTGTGATATTTCAGTACAAGTATACAACATGCACTGATGAAGTCAGGATAATCAATATTTCCATCTTCTTATCATTACTTGTTATTTGAAGCCTTTGAGCATCTCTTCTTGTGATTCACACAATAAATACATAATAAGTTATTGTGAAATATTGGCATCTCACTGTTCTGTACAACACTGGAACTTACTTATTTTGGGATGTGTGGCATTTTCTTACATGTGTATAAAATATTTTGATCATATCCACCACCTCCTTGAAATAATTTTCTGACAAATGATTCTGCAAACACTACTCATCTCTAGCTATGAGTCCAGTCTTCCTCAGACACAGCAAGTAGATCTGGATTTATCCAGGCCACTTTTCACCACTGCTGCACTACTTTCAGCATGCAAGTAAGTGTTCCTTTTAATATTCAGAAGTTTTCAGTTTATAAATGGGGTTTGTAATTCCCAAAGGATACTTCTAATTTAGCTGATTTCAGCTTGGCATATTTTCCCCTGTAAATATTGCTTGTTTGTTTGTTTGTTTGTTTTTTGGTACCTGCGATCGAACTCGGGACCTTGCGTTTGCAAGGCAGGCGCCAGAACCACTGAGCTAAATCCCCGGCCCCTCCCCTGTAAATAAATAACAGCAAGACCAGTGGTTAAGTGAGCAGTTTTCCAGTTTATCCTGTAATGTAGGTGACAACTTGGAACTAGTGATGCCAGAAGTGCAGTTGCCAAGTGGTAGCTTATGTAAGCTGGGTATTCTGATTTCAGAGTCTGCTTCTTATAAATGATGAAATCTGTCAGAACAGTGGTCATGTGTGATTTTTCCAGTCATATTTTCTTTTAAAGTACTGGCAGAAACTGTTCTACAATTAACTTATAAAACATTTTTTGTGTTACTCTGTATATTCTGAACTGTTATCCTGGAAATATGTGTAGTTATTGATATCTTTGTCTAAAGTTGTCATCGTGCCTAAAAGTTTCTTGGGATGGGGCTGCGGGGTAGTTGGCCATTAAAGAATGAAAGGGCTGGGGATTTAGCTCAGTGGTGCCAGTGCCTGCTGCACAAGAATGAAGAAGTTTCTCATACCTAGGTACTAATTTTTGGTGTGTTTGACTCTGTTCACATACCTAGGGCTGATACACAGAAAATGTTCCTTTAAATCAACAAAGATATATGTGTGTAAAGAGGGAGTAGGGCTGTTAATGCAGAAAACTCAAAATGGTCAAATAGCCCTACTTTTAGAGCCATATTAGACTGAGCAAAGAGGGGTGTGGACAAGTCTGTTATCTTGAATAAGAAGTTTGTGATTTTTTGTTTTGTTTTGTTTTTTTGTTTTTTGAGGCAGGATCTTCCTTTGTAGTTTAGGCTGGCCCTGAACTCACTAGCCCAGGCTGGCTTTGAATTCACAGTGATCCTCCTGCCTCAGCCTCCAGAGTGCTGGGATTACAGGGGTGCGCCATCATGCCTGGCTTGTGATTTTTTATTAGTGTTTGCTGTAAAGGGGTTGGGTTTTTTTGAGGAGGTGGAAGGGTGTTAATACTACTCTAGTATAATCATAAGTAGTATGGGCTAAAGATTATCATTCTGTAAATTGACATCTGAGATTTACTAAAAAAGGGTTCTAAAAGGCATGAGGCTCTACAGCAGATGTAGTTTATCTGCTCCATTTGTTACAAAATAGACCCCATGTATATTTTAACTCAATACATAACTAAAGACCTTAAAAAGACAAATTTTCATGATTTTAGCTAATGACATGGATGTGGAATAAAGGGAAAACTAGACAACTGGAGGACTCTTGATAAAGCTTGGAGGAAAATTTTGGCCAGAAAAGAAAACTACTAGTCCCCAAAAAGCAGTTTTTGAAATTCTTTTGTAGGATTCTAAAGCTAAAAGTGGATAAAAACAAAATGATAGCCATGGCCGGTGTAAAAAAAGCTATATTTGATCGACTGTGTAAACAATTAGAGAAGACTGGACAGCACATCGACAGTGAGTATTCTGTAGTTTAAGAATGTCTCATTTGGGGCCGGGGATTTAGCTCAGTGATTCCTCCACCTGCCTCAAAAGCACAAGGTCCTGAGTTCGATCCCCAATACAAAAAAAAGAATATCTCATTTGAAAATGTAGACTTGGGGCCGGGGGTTTAGCTCAGTGGTTTCGCCCCCTGCTGCGCAAGCACAAGGACCCAAGTTCAATCTCCGGTATCAAAAAAAAAGAAAATGTAGACTTGTTGGTAAAAAGTTGGATATTTTCAACTTGCAAACTGGCTGCTTTCTGAATTCTGTATTTAACGTGGGCTAGATATGTTTTTAGTGAGACAAATTGGTTTTTCTATTTTTCAAATAAAGTAGTAACTTTTTAGAAACCCGTAATTCCATGAATCCATGCCTGAAAAAGTAGATTCTCTGTTAACATGCTGTGATGTTAAATACCATTCTCCATATACATAGGACAGAAGTGATTTTCAAGTTTGACAAGAGAAGCAGTAAGAAAAGGAAAGGGCAAGATCATTTGCCTTTTTGTCCTAGTCTTTGGGCCATCAAGGTAGCCAGTGTTTGTTTATGAACTAAAATATGGCCAAATACTAAAACAGAATAGGAGAAAGATTAACCTGCTAATACTTTCTTTCTTTCCTTTAAGGAGAACTTAGAGATTTACCTAGTCCTCCACGGAAGAAAAAGAATACAGTAGTTGAATCACTGGCAAAAGGTAAGTCCTCTAATATTGTACTGATACTGATACTGAAATTAGTGCAGTGTGATTAATGCAGTGAATAGTCCTTGTCTATTCTAGCAGCTCACTTGACAAGAGCAGCCTTAAAATAAATCCTGACCATTCATCATATGCTAAGACCAATCTTCCAAGCAATGATTGATTAGTGAAAATAACAGAAGTATTGTGTCATCTGAAGCCAAAGAGCCTGAGTACTGTTAAAAGCTTTAGACAAAGTTTTTAACAGTTTGAACAGGCTAAGTCATGAATTGGGCAGCACTCAAATCAGAAAGAGATTCAGAGAGACCAAGTAGTCTATAAACAGTGAGATTTTATAGACTGAACCCACAAGCAAATTAGAGAAATCAATTTATGACTACGGCTATACATTTGCTGTATTTGGCCATCCCCTGATGGGAGGTCCCTAGTCGTATAACTGGTTGACTGGTTGTGACTGGCTGAGGCTCGTTTTGTTTTCTTCTTAGTTACAAAAAATGTTTTCAGGTTAAGTTCTTGTTTCCTTACATACCAGCTCCAGCTACAAGCACAATCTGGCTGGTGGCCTTTTTATTGGCTTTAACACCACCTATTGGCTGTGTGAGTTTAAGAAAGTCACAGTGTTTGTGAGATTTCCTAATCTATAAAATGTAATATTAGCACCCATTTAATTAGTATTGTGGGGTTGAATGAGATACAGTTGGAAGTGCTTGGTTCAGTGCTCATCAAGCACAAAATAAGTGACAAATCTTAACTATTAGATGTCATATAATGCTAGGAGTATAAGGAAGAAAAAAAAGTGAGAGTTGCCATTTTATATCAGTATCTTATTCCATTACCTTAATTAATTGCAGTAGATACTTTCTACAAGTTTACTTCATTTGTAAACATAAGAATTTTGAAATTACTTTGGTTTTTTTCTCATAGAAATAAAGAAAGTAGAAGAAATCCCACATAAACCACAGAAAGATAAAGATGTGACACAGGATTATGAAGAATGGAAAAGGAAAATTTTGGAAAATGCAGCCAGTGCTCAAAAGACTACAGCAGAGTGATTTTAGTTTTCAGCCTGGGATGTACTGCAAACCTATAATTTACTGCCACCTCCAGGAAGGACTGAGGGCTTTGAGCTTTGTTTGAACTTTTATACCAAGGATCCTATTGGTGTAATAGCAACGAAGCCATTACTTGAGCTAAGTTCTGGGCAGTGGGCTGCCCCGACCTAAACAACATTGGATCAACTGCAGTGCCTCGCACCTCAGATCCCCCCAGGGCTGGCTGTTCTACAATAGGAAATGGCAGCCGTTTTGCTTTTCTGTTGTGTCTTAAGCTAAAGGCAGTCTCCTGTCCTATCTAGAATATAAGATTTTACTTAAGTTTTTGTGCAGTTGTTTTGGTTTGACTATTTTGTACAATCTGAGTTAATAAATATTTTTTGTGCATTCAGGTTGCACTTGTCATTAGTTTGAAGGAATCCTTGTTAGGCCAAAATCAGGAAAAAAGCCCAACGTATTGTACAGTAGTCCTCACTGCTCACCAGAGCCCAGACTTGAATCAGATTTCCCGGGTTTCAAACCCTGCTCAGCTACTCAACACCTGTGAAACCTGAAGCAAACTAATTCATTTCTTTATGCCTCACTTGTAAAGAAGGAATAAAAATGGTGATACCTCTTGGAATAATGTGGAGTACTACAGCCAGTACACGTAAAGTACTTAGCTACAGTACCTGCTATAAGTATTCAGCAAATATTAGAAAAATAGAGCAATTAACTATGGAAAAGGACCTTTTATGATTGGGCATCATACAAAGACATTTTAACTAAAATTAAGAATATATGATCTAGGGCCAGGGATCTAGGTCAGTGGTTCCGGTGCCTTCCTTGCAAGCACAAGATGCCGAGTTCAATCCCCAGTACCAAAAAGAAAAAAAGAAAAATGCCAGCCCTATTCATATATATATATATACATATACACATATATACATACACATATATACACATATATATACACATATATATATGATTTAGCTGGGCATTGTGGTGTACCTATAACTCAGCACTCTGGGAGGCTGAGGGAGGAGGATCTTGAGTTCTAGTCAAGTCTGGGCAACTTAGAGACTTAGTGACACCCTGTCTCAACAGATAGGCAGGCAGGCAGAGGATGTAGCTCAGTGCAGAGGCCCTGGGTTCATTCCCCAGTACAAAATAAGATGTAATTAAATTTTTCCATGATGAAGTGATTGCCAATATGTTCAGACTGGCATCAGTAACAATACTGGTTGCCTTTTAATCTACTACATTGAAGTCATAATACCTGCTACATAGATGTGGAGTGACTAACAATGACTTTCTTTCTGTCTTGCTCCTTTTTTTTTTTTTTTTTTTGAGACAGGGATCTCACTTGGTGGCGCAGGCTTATCTTGAACTCAAGGACTTTCTACCTAAGTCTTCCTACCTAAGCTGCTGAAAAGCTGAGACTATAGGTGTGTGCCACCCTGCCTGGCTTGCCTGCCCTTTTTAACTCAAAATTTAGCAGACTGACATTCAGGAAATGACACAAATTATCCCAACATAGAAATAGCATCTGACAAGCCCTGTGATATTTAAATTCTGGCTGTGCCATTTCTTCCCTAAAAACAGCTCAAAACTTAAATGAGCTTCAGTTTTTTCATTTATAAAAGAGATACATGTGTCTTGTGAGAATTAAAGGTAACACTTGTATATGGTATTTGGAAGGCATTCACTAATAGTTCTTGTTAACTACTATAGTGTAAAATGAGTAAATGAATGTTCCTCATTCAAGAAGATACATTGTTTTTAATTTGTTGCCAAGTTTAGATTTTTAGCTTTGAGTCAAAAATAATGTAATTTTATCATAAAGTTAAACATATACACTTTTTTTTTTTGTACCAGGGATCGAACTCGGGTCCTTGCATTTGCAAGGCAGGCAACAGAACCACTGAGCTAAATCCCTGGCAGCTTTACCTTTGAGTACAGTTTAGTGGTCACATTGTTTTGCAACCAGGCTCCAAAATTTTTTCTTTTTGCAAAACCTGACTACCATTAAACAATTCCCCATTCCTCCCTCCCCCAGGCTCCTGGAAACCAACATTTTTTCTGTCCTGTACATCATAGAAGTGGAATCACAGTATTTCTTTGTGACTGATTTATTTCCTTAGTATAATGTCCTCGAGTTTCATCCATGTTGTAGCTTGTATCAAAATCTTCATTTTCAAGGATATTCCATCATGCATATAGCACCACTTAAAATATATTTATATATTGATGGGACACTTAGGTTGCTTCCTCCTAGACATTGTAATGCTGCTGTGAACATGGATGTACAGCTATTTCTTGGAGACTTTGCTTTCCAATTCTGGGGGTTATATACACAGATGTGGGATTACTGGGTCATATTATAATTTTAAAAATTTTGAGGACCAAACCATCTATAGTAGGTACATCATATATTCCCATTCATAGTTCACAAGGGTCCATTTCTCCACATTCTTGCCAGTGCTTAGTTTCTATTAGGTTTAGTTTGGGGTTGGGAGTGTTTCTTTATTTTTAAGTAGCTACCCCAATGGATGTGAAGTGTTATCTTGTGGTTTTTGTTTTTCCTCAGTGATTAATGATGTCAAACATCTGTGCTTGGCTGTTATAAATTTTCTTTGCAGAAATGTCTACTCAAATTCTTTGCCCCTTTTTGAATTGGGTTTTTTTTTCTGGTTGAGTTGTAGTTCTTTATTCTAGATATTAACCCTTATCAGAAATATGCTTGGAGAATATTTTCTCCCATTGTTCAGGTTGCTTTTTCAATCTTTTTTTTTTGGTACCGGGGATCGAACTCAGGTCCTCAGCTTTCAAGGCAGGCGCCAGACCCACTGAGCTAAATCCCCGGCCCAAAAGCATGGGTGAGTTTTGTTTTTGTTTTTGTTTGTTTGTTTTGTTTTGGGTACCGGGGATCGAACTCGGGACCTTGCGCTTGCGAGGCAGGCGCCGGAACCACTGAGCTAAATCCCTGGCCCTGCTTTTTCAATCTTAACTGTACATTCATGCACAATTTTTAGTTTTGATGTAGTATACTTGACCTACTTTCACTTTTGTTACCTGAACTTTCGCTCTTATCTCAAAGAAATCCAAAGTCATGAAGCTTTCCCTCTATATTTTAAAAGTTTTATAGTAACTTTTACATTTAGGTCTTTCATCCATTTAAATTAATTAAGGACATTTGCTTTGAAATTACACTATTAAGATTTGGTTAAGTCTGATGTTTCTGAGCCTTATTTTTATAAAAAATACAGTTTTTGAATATATTCATATTCCCCCTGATGGAAGCTCATTACTCATTCCATCTGTTTCAGTACTATATTTATTGTTTAAAAAAAATTTTTGGAAGCTTCATTCTGTTACCAAAGACACAATTTAAAATGAAAGTTCCTGAGTGTCTCTAATATATCTTTTTACTGCTTGCTCAAATCCGGGTCCACACGATATTGTTTTACTAATTTTTTATTATAAAAGCAGAACGTGCTTGTTAGAAATACAAGTGGATCAGAAAATTATGAAAAGTAGAATTCCCTCTCCCAAGCACAAGAATTTCCCCTCCTAACCACCCACTTTTCGCATCCCAATGTTTGTTTGTTGCATATCCTATAACTTTTTAATGCACACGTGAGCATGTGTCTCTTCATAAATGGGTGATACCATATATATGTTCTATAATTTTTAAATGAAAAGATGGCTATCAGTAGATTAATAATGGTCAACTTGGAGCAGCCAGCTGAACTGAATCAGCGTGGTTTGGTGTGGAAAACCCACCTGAGGGCTGTTGCCAATGGCATAGAAAGAGAACTGGAGGGAAAGATCGTTGGCTGTTGATTTTCTGGGAGAAGCTTGCTGCAGTTGGTTTACCTGAGGCGAACTTGGCTGTTCTCTGAGGAGGAAGAGCTTGGGTCCTTACTGTCGCTGGGAATGGCTGCTGTTCTTGTTAGGGAAGCTCTGATGTTCACTGTAAGCATCACTTCCTGGCTCCAGTGTAGATCCCTTAGCCCAGTGACACAAATCCTTCACCCCATTGGTGCAGGTTTTCTGGCTTCCACCATTGGCCTTTGGGCTTTCCAGTGCAGATCCTCAATACAGACAAGCATGAGACATTGCTGTGGGCTCTAGGCCACTGGCTAAACTCGTGGAGGACATTAACTTGGACTCTAGGCCTTCAGCTGGACTTGTGTGGGACATTGCTGTGGGATTCAGACCCTTGGCTAGATTCTTTGGGTCTCTAGTATGTGGCTAATCTCTTGCACTCCTCTGCATTTGACTTTTTGGATGACTATTACAAAATAATCCTATAAATTATGCATCCTGTATCAAATCTATTCCCTTGCAAACCCTGACCACATCTATCTTTAATGCTTTTGACTTATTCCACTATGATGGCAAAGCTCACTCAACTCCCACAGACACACATGTGTTTCCATTGGATCATAAGCAATAGTGCTATATACTTTTTCAAGTACTGAGTGATAATTTCTAGAAATGGAATTGCTGCATGGTGGGCATGACATTTGTATACCCATCCATCAAAAATAGGAAAATGCTGTTTTCTCCACACTCTTACCAACTCTAGCCAACTAATAAGTGAATAAAGCAGGCCCTATCTTTTAGCATTTCTTGCCCAACAGTTTTCAATCACTATTGTTCTTATCAAATAAAAAAGCTCCATTATATATAGTTGATATCATCACAGTTGTAATCTAAACTTTTGGGGGCCAAGTACACATTAGCAAATTAGAGAACTAAAAATATCCAGAAACCTCAAGCTTCACAAAAGCTCCTCTTCAGTTCAGGTTTGTTCATTTTTTTGTTTGTTTGGCATTGATTTTTGGTTTTGGAGAAAAGGTCTTGCTACATAATTCAGGCTGGCCTTGAACTCACTATGTATCCCAGGATGGCCTCAAACTCCAGATGATCCTGCTAGGATTACAGGCATGTGCCACCACCATTCCCACCTCTTAACTTCAGTTCAGGGAGGCTAAAATCCACATTACCTCTCACTTGTGTGGGCCTGTCCTAAACATACCCCTCAGAGAGACTTTGGAAAGAAACAGTTGCTTTAGGTAATAACAGCATCAGGGGAAAAATTAATTAAGGTTTGGTAGATATGGTACAGACTCCACTAAACACGTGGTTATTACACACTTAAAATGTGGCTAATGCAACTACAGAACTGAATTTCTAACTTTATTTTAATTAAATGTAAAAATAGATACTTCATTAAATTATTGGGAAACTTAAGAATGTTTCAAGCCACTTGAGTACATATATTTTTTCCACAGTAAATTTTATGAAATGTAAATACAAATTATTTCCAATGAAAACCTAGCATCTAAATTAACATGTTGTAAGTGTACATTACATACCAGGTTATAGAGCATTAGCATGAAAAAATATCTCCATAATTTTATGTTGATTACATATTGAAATGTTTTTCATATATTGGATTACACATTTAAATTAATTTCAGTGAATATTTTCAAAGGAGCTACTAGAAAATTTTAAATTATGAATATGGTTGATATTTCTCTGAACAGTGCTGCTCTAGACCACGGTAATTGTACATTTTTCTTGGGGGGAAGATTATAGCATTCCACAAGGACTTCAAGTCCCAAATAGAATAAGAACTACCACACTAGATAGAACTGCAAAATAACCTCCCTAGCTGCCCTCAACATTTCCCATAGCTGGGTGTGGCGGTGTATACCTGTAGGACGCTGGGCAGGAGGGTCCCAAGTTTGAGCCCAGCTGGGTCAATTTAGCAACCTAGCAAGACTCTGTCTCAAAATTTTAGAAAGGCTAGGGATGTGCGCACAGGCCATGGGTTCAATTCTCAGTGCCATTTTTTTATAAAGCATTTTTTCGTAAAGATAACTGACACTTAAGAAGTAAAACCAAACCACTGTTATTGTCTCACTAAAGGTGGTTTCCAGCAGCCATCTCTTGGGATGTTTGTTCATTAGCTGGTCAATTTGAAGCAGGCCTACACATGCTAATACTCACAATCTTAGCTCCCTGACAAGGTTACAATCCAAGACAGTCTTTATTCTGGTGGAGGAAAAAAATCCTGAAAGGCTGTGGAACTGTTGGATGTCTAATTAAAAACTAAGTCACTACACCAATTAAAACAGCTTTTTGAAGCAGGTAATGGAAATACTGTACCATAGAAATCAGGCAGAAGTGAGCTGGGTGTGCTAGCACATGCCTATAATCACAGCACTTGGGAGGCTGAGGCAGGAGAATCACTATGAGTTCAAGGCCAGCCTGAGCTACATAGTGAGTTCAAGGCCAGCTTGAACAACAGTGAGAGCCCGTCTCAAAAAAAAAAACAAACATCAAGCAGAAGTGAAGAAATTTTAAAAAGTGTTAGCTTTTGAATAATAAAGTATTTCCGGGCCAGGGATTTAGCTCAGTGGTTCCGGCACCTGCCTCAAAAGTGGAAGGTCCTGAGTTCAATCCCTGGAACCAAAAAATAAAAATAAAAATAATAATAATAAAGTATTCCCTTTAATTAAGGGATAAAGTGCTGAAATGAGCCAGGCATGATGGCAGGAGTTTTGCCAAAAGTTCAAGGCCTGCCTGGGCTACATAGTGAGTTCAAGGCCAGCCTGAAATATGTAGTAAGACCCTTTCTCAAAGAGAACAAAACAAAAACAAAAAACAGAGAGTGCTGAAATGTACACATGTAGAGTTTGTAAATGTTTTAGTTGCTCACCATATTTTTCTCTTTTTTTGGTACCAGGGATCGAACTTGGGACCTTGCGCTTGCGAGGCAGGCAGCACTGAGCTAAATCCCCAGCCCAGCGTTGCTCACCATATTGAGAAAAGAGTTGTTTCAGTGAATGGATGATGTGACTATTTCAATGCATGGAGTAAATGCACCAGTATATAAGAAGCACATATTTTAAAATGACATCAAAAGTAGTATATCCTTAATAAAGCAGTAGAAAAGCACTTCTTTATTGCTTCATACTATATTATTTCTGTTTTCCTCCCAGAAAGTTTAACATCATTACATTCTTATTTCACTTCATATATATATCTATATATTTAGAGAGAGAAAGATACATATTTTTCCCCATACCAGGGATCAAACACAGGACCTTGCCGCTTGCCAGGCAGGTTCACTTCATATACTGCATATCAGTTTTCAGACTTACAAGACCAGAAGTTCATAACTAAGAAGTAAGAGAGAGAGTGAAGGTGGGTATAGAATTTAAAAATATTCAAATTTTTCAGATTTAATTGCTTCTTGGCCTTTTGGCTAAAATCAAGTAAAAATTTTCAGATTTAGTCATGATTAATATACTTCGAAATTTTACACAAAACTAAAAGATGCATGTTGGTCTTGATTCTTAAAAGAGAACATAAGTTTAAACAAGTTTGGAGATCACTGTCCTAAATCCATACCGCATGACACTAGATTAGGTTAATACAAGATTTGCTCAAACCTAAGCAAGTCAAAATGCTAGGAATTCTTTGTATTGGAATATTTGCACTGGAAGAGGCAATTCTGAGTAACATGCCCTTGCATAAAAGCCAAGTTTCAAATTTAAATTTGACATGTGCAAAGTAGGGCCTTTTCTACTTACCTAAATATACCTACATTTTAATACTTGAAAAGTAAACACAGCATTTCAAACTTAGTGATCTTACAGGAAAAAAAAGTTTCTAAGATGCTTTCTTTACAGCCATAAAGAAAGCAACAGTCAACTTTTTTTTGTTGTTACAAAATTAGAAGAATCAATAATAGTAAAATGCCAGGTTATTTAAAGTCTTGAATCATCTCTTCAAATCAACAAAGACCTCAATAATTTCTGGGCCTTTTGAAGCAGTAGAGTTGAATATTAAGTGGTTGGAAATTTCCTTAACCTATTGGCAGCAGTCACCACGTAGAAATGTTTCTTGAGGTAAGGAGAGAAAACAAAAAGCATATTTTTAGATTTAAAAAGAAACAGTGAAAGAAATGTAGCCACTTGGGTTTGTTTAAAATTAGTAATCTAAAGGGGAAAACAAGTTTCTAAAATAATTATAGTAGAATAATCCTGTGACCTTCAGAGCTGTTTGGAGTGTAAGGAGAAAATAAGGTACTCCGCCCTTTCAAAAAAGAGGATCCTGGAACAATGTTTCTCAAGTTGTGATTCACCACCCACCAGTAGGATATGAAATCAAAGTTTTAGATTATGAATACTTATTTTTTAAAAAATAAAACCAAATGACATAGAACAGAAAGTAGAATGTATCACAGAATATATAGAATTATATCTATGTATAGATATGTATGCGTATTTCTACACAGAATGTATCACAGAAGAGTAAATGTGACATTTATGTGTATATGTATATGTATACGTGTGTACTGGTTCCCTAGGTAAAGGTTTTGTTGTTTTGTTCTGTTTTGGGTGTTTTTTGTGATGTTTGATTGGTTGGTTTTGGTTTTGGTGTTGGGGTTTTAACCTAGGGTCTTAGGCATAGTAAGGATATTTTGTGACATGGAGCTATGGCCCCTGCCCTGTTTTGTGTTTTAGTGAGGATCAGAATCAGCACCAAAATGCTGGAAAGCCACTTCCCTGGATGATAACTACTATTAAGATAGCTTCTATGTCCATGTTACCAAAGAGGTCTGTTATAAACAAAGACATAAAGTTTTTAAGACTTAATAGGGTTAAAGAAGGGAAAATAAAAAATATGAGAAAAGGAAAAACATGGAAACAAAGTCTTTGTAAATAGGAGAGTGGAGGGGGTGAAGGGAGGGCAGGGGAATGGGGAAAAAAATAAGAACCAAGATACATCATATAAAGGTATAAAATCCCAATGATGAATGTAACTGTATTGTATACCTAAAATGTACCAATAAACTGAATGGAAAAAAAAAAGACTTAATAGGGTTGGGCTGGGGATTTAGCTCAGTGGTTCCACCACCTGCCTCACAAGCACAAGGCCCCAAGTTTGATCCCCGGTACCAAAAAAAAAAGACTTAATAGAGTTTTCCCACAGCCCATTTCTGAAATGTGGATGAATCAGGCCTCAAGCTATAAGCAGTTAGTTCAGGAATGACACTACTGCCACAGAGAATATACCAAGGTGGGATGAAAAAATATGGTCAATGTTGAAAAAATTGTTTTTAAATTGTTACAGTAAAAGACATATTGCTGGGTGTGGTGGTGTATGCCTGTAATCCCAACACTCAGGAAGGTGAGGCAGGAAGATTGCTGTGAGTTTGAGGCCAGCCTGGGCTACATAGTGAGTTCAAGGCTAGCCTGAACCACATAGTGGGACCATGTCTCGAAAAAGAAAATCAGAAACAGAAACAGAAAAAAAAAGACATTGCCATTCATCCTCTTCAAAATCCTCCCCTTCACTTCAAGCACACTTAGCCCATCATTCTTGCCACTTTCTGAAGCAGTTCTGGAAGTCCTCTTTTGTGAGTGTCTGTAGTTGTGCTGTCGTGGTTGCCTTGATGTCCTGAGTGGATTCAAAGCATTTACCTCTCATCATTTCAACTAGGAAGGAACCAGAAGTCTCACAATGCCAGAGCTGGTGAAGGGTGGATGAAAAGACACCTTAATGTTTTTACGAGCCTGCCTTTCCACTGGATGACACTTAGCAGCGGAATTCACTTTATTTTTTAATATACCTTCGGACTTCCAGAACTGCTTCAGAAAGTGGTAAAAATGATGGGATAATTGTACTTAAAACAAGAGGTAGTATTTTGGGGAGAATTAATGGCTATGTGTCTTTTACTATAATAAATGTTTAAAAATTTAAACATTCACTATATATTTTGAGCATATCTCACATGCTCAACTTCATTCTATCACTTCAAGTGTCCATATAAACACAGACTAAGTGACTCTTTTATGCCAGTTATTTTTTTGGTCTGTGGCTTTTTTAAATCAAGCTGACACCTTTTAACACAAGATTTTTCTCCTCTAAATAATCTATTTAGAATAAAAAATATATGTAAAAAGTTAGCGACAGTTCTTTCAAAAGTCACAAGACAAATGGTTCTTTTATTGAAAGAAAAACAAAATACCTTCCATTTTCTCTGGGCCATGTATTTCTGAAGCAATACTTGAGATTTGAGATGAACTTTGGATTTTGAGGCTTTGGCAGGCAAATTATTCAACCACTCATGTTTCAGGCACTGTGTGGCACTCATTCTGCAGCTGTGAAATCAAACAGCAGTTGGAACTTTTAGTTGAGGTTGCCTTTTGTGGCTACCCGAAACTGTTCTATTGGGTAGGAAGCCTGAGTCAGTAGAACATTTTAATCACTCAGGCAGAATCATGTCATGCACCCCAAAGGGAACTTGCTGTCTAAAATTGCCCACTTAAAAGGACCAGTCAGTAGTAAGTCATTAGCAAAATGTTCTCTGACCTCTATGAGGGAATATGTTAGAGTGATTAATCAGCACCTCCCAGTGAGGGCTGGGAAACTGAGGCAGAGCAATAAGGCTAGCTATGCCTGGGATTGCTCTCAAAAAGCAAAAGAATGGATAAAGAACCGCGCAAGCGCAAGGACCCGAGTTCGATCCCCAGTACCAAAAAAAAAAAAAGAAAATGTGGTATTTATACACACTAGAGTATTACTCTGCCTTAAAGAAGGATAAATTTGTAGCATTTGTAGGAAATGTTGTGAACAAATGTTAAGAAACTCAAATATTGCACGGTTTCTCCAAACTATAAATAATTTAAAGAGAAATATAAAACATAATAGGAAGTAAATAGATCTTTTGCAAATGAGAAAGGGACCAAGAGATGGAAGAAGGAGGGAGAGAGAAAGGAGAAGTAAAAAGAATTAAGATGTGGGGCCAGGGATTTGGTTTCGCTGCCTGCTGCGCACACTCAAGGACCTGAGTTCGATCCCCGGTACCACAAAAAAAAAAAAAAAAAAAAAAAAGAATTAAGATGTGTTATGTACATATACCAGCTCCTCATGATGAATGTCACCGTTATGTACCACAAATGTGTACTAATAAAAATTTAAAATTTCAAACAAAAGAACAGGACACTTGAAAGAAGCTCATTTCTCCCTCCAGTATATTCATCTTAATTCGAATTTTTTTTCCTCTCACATAACCTTTCACAATCAGAAATAAAACTGTGAAAATCAGAGAACAATGAGCTGTGTTAGAGCCCAGATTTCTGGGGCCTTAGTAATTCAGGGATATGGTGGTATACACCTGTAATCCCAGCACTTGGGAAGCTGAGGCAGAAGGATTGCAGCAAGTTCAAGGCCAGCCTGGGCTACAGAATGAGTTCATGGACAGCCTGAACCCTATCTCAAAACACTAAAAAAAAAAAGAAAAAGTAACTCAGAAGTATTGTTCCACAATGAATTCCAGAGTTCCCAACTGAAATAAACTCCAGTTGCCCGCAGGTGGTCTTTACTTCTGGCTTATTAATACTTCTGATTGTTTTCAGTTATTTTATGAGACTATCAAAATATACTCAATGGTTTACTCTATGACTTTGATATAACTGCCGAAGCCTAAGTAGGCTTTCATCACCAAGAAATTGAAGTATTCAGACCTTTAATCTGGTGAATGATATCTGCATATCTCAACTTTTTTTCAACATTAGCCTATCATAACTGATAACTTGGAACAGGACTCATTTGCAATTATGCTCCTTTCTAAAGCATCTCTGGATTCCATGCTCCTAGTAGTTTTTAATTGATTTCCTTTCTTCCTCTCTCTGTTCCCATTATTATTCCAAAGAAGTAGCAGACTAAGAAATCGTAAAGAAAAAGGGGCCTTTAGCTCTGGCGGTCCAGTCCAACACCCAGATCAGGCTCACAATCACAATGGTCCCCGAGTGACAAGCAGTAAAGAGTACCTCTTCTCTTTGACCAGTAGCCGGGAAACAAAGTCCTTGGCCTCTTCTGACAGTCCTTCAAAGGTGTCAGCGTCAAAGTCCCAGCTACAATTCACAATGAAATTCATGGTCTCTGCATCTGTTTCCCCTAGAAATGGGGACAAACCACTAAGTCTACAGAGGGGAGAAAGGAACATCAGTACAGTATATGGAAGCCACATTTACCAAAATGCTTTAACAGAATACAAAAAACCCTTGCAAGGCTCAAGCAGACCTAACCAGAACCAACAGGGTTCAAGAGAAAAGTAGCTCCATTATTTCTCGACAGTATATAACTCAGCATTAATTTAGAGGAGGAGGTAGAAGAATTTAAAAATAGAGGCAGGAAGGACATTCAGAAGAAGTCCTCTATCACCCTCACCTCTTTTCTCCTTATCTTCGAGGTAAAGAAAAATTTGAACTTGACTCAATATATCAGTAATCAAGTATATATTGATTTAATTTTAAAATGGCCTTTGGTGTTTCTCAGACAATCTGAATCATTTAGATACTCCCCCTCACCTAGTAACATTTAGATACTAGGGCCCAAGAGAAATTGCCTTTACTGGGGTCCTGCTAGTGAAGGCTGAGAGGCAAGATAGCCTAGCTCGCTGGCCTTGGGGCTCTAAACTTCCCCAGGCTGGTACCATAGACAATGCACAGTGCAGGAACACAGGGCAGAAGTTACACAATAAGACAAAAAGTAAAACATGACTTTGGCCCCTAAGGAAAGAGCCATGGAAGTCCACAGTTGGGGAGAAGAAAACAGGGAGCCCTGGGTCGGCAGTGACAAGGCTGGAAATATAATATCATCCTGCCCACCTGTCCCCTTGCCTCATGCCCTTAGTGCAGTCCAGCCCCACACATACCGAAACACCTTCATTTCTTTCCTGAAGGGCTTCCTCTCCAGTTAAAACTTGCTTTATACATGCAGAAGTATCAGGAAGTTAATTCAGTCCCCGACATGGGTGACCAGCCCACAAACAGTAACTAATAAGAGTTTGTATATAAATTGTCGAACTGTTTCACCCCTCAGATAAAATAATTCAAAGGGTGTTCCACAATGGAGTCCAGAGTTTCCCAGTGGAAATAAACTCAAGGAGTTCACAGGAGGGCTTTACTTCTGGTCATTAATGGCTTTAGTTATTTTGTTATTATTTTATGTGTATCAAAAAAGCTCAATAGCTCAGCCCGTAATTTTGATATAGCTACTGAATCTTAAGGCATCCAGATCTTTACTCTGGGAATGACATCTGTATATCTCAATTTTTTCCAAGATTAGCCTATGGTAAGTGATAACTTACAAATAGGATCAATTTAAATAAAGAAACTAGCTTAGCAACATACCTTCAACTGGCTGCTTTTCCTTCCCCATCTCACTGCCCTACTCTGCTACTGATGCTTCCTAGAAATACTCTTTAAAAAAACTTCAAAGTTTTTGCTGTTTGTAAGGGTACCTAAAGTAAGACAGATGGCCCTGCCCCACCTCAGAGCCAGGCCCCCTGGAGCACTCACAGCATGTAGGTGATGACTCCCACACTCCACATGTCAGTAGGGAAGGAAACAAACTCATAGTTGACGACTTCTGGGGCTAGAAACTCAGGAGTACCAAAGTTCACCTTCAGCTTTTCCCGAGGCTTGTACCTGGGGAGAAGGAGTGCAGAGAACCAGAGGTGTGAGGCCTTGGGGGAGATTCAGAGAAGGGACCGATTCCTGGAGGGAGGAAACATCCTCCAACCCTTACCATCAGGCACAGAGCCTTGGCCTCATATTCACACTACACGTGTGTGGGAGTTTTTTTGCTACCAGGGATTGAACTCAGGTCTTTGCACTTGTGAGGCAGGCAGCAGCGGCACCACTGAGCTGAATCCCCAGCCCTACACGTGTATTTTGCTGGGGAGATAATCACACCCCAGGTCTCAACGTTCATGCTTTTCTAAATTAGTGGAAGAATTAGAAGAGTACAGTCCTTCTCCTCCAGACATTTACAGTCTGCAAAGAATATTCATATATCATATTCAACATGAAGGCACATGGACACGTACAAACAAACAAGGTGGGCAGAGATTGCTGTTGGTGTGTACAATATGGTAGGAGGATGACAGTAAAATTAGAAAAAGAAGAAAAGATGCACATCATCACTGATCATTAGGGAATGCAAATCAAAACCATGATGTTGTGATACTACTTCTTACCCACCAGGATGGCTAACATATTTAAATATACCAGTGGAATCATATAGTCATTTATATGGGAGAGAGAGAGAGTACACAAATGTCGACTAGCATTTACAGAAAATGAAAAATTTGGCTTCTACTGGTGGAAATGTAAAATGGTGCAGACACAATAGAAAACAGAAAAGTGGTTGCTCAAACAATTAAAAAGAATTACCATATGATCTAGCATCCATTCTGGGTATATAGCCAAAATAATTGAAAGCAAGGTCACCAAGAGATACATGTACACCCATGCTCATAGCAGCATTACATTACTCGACAATAGCTAAAAGGCAGAAGTTACTCAAATGTTCACTGACAGATGAATGGATAAAGAAAATTTGAAAATATCATTCCACCTTAAAAAGGGAATTCTGACACAGGCTACACTGTGGACTAACCTCGACATTGTGATAAGTCAAATAACATAGTGATAAAGAAATACTGCATGGGGCCGGGGATTTAGCTCAGTGGTTTCGTCGCCTGCTGCGCAAGTCCAAGGACCCGAGTTCGATCCCTGGCCCCCCCCCAAAAAAAAAACCAAAAAAAAAAAAAAAAAGAAATACTGTATGATTTCACTGATATGAAATACCTAGAATAGTCAAATTTATAGAAACAGAAAGCAAACCAGTGGTTGCCAAGGGCGGCAGGTGAGGGGAAAATGGGGCATTATTACTTAATGAGCACGGAGTTCCAGTTTTGCAAGATGAAATAAATGTTCTGAAGATTAGTTACTCAACAATGCACTAGGATTACAGCTGTGCTACTGAACTGTATTCTTAAATATTAAGATAGTAATTTTTAATTCATGAATTTATCCTAAATGACAAAATCATAAATATCTATAGTTCACAACATGATGTTTTGGTGTGTGTATATATATACACACACACATACATTTTGGACTGCCTAAATTAACATACGTATTACCTCACTTATTTTTATGTGAAAAGAACACTTCAAATCTATTCTCTTAATAATTTTAAAGTAGACAATATACTGTTAATAACATCATCTTGTTTTGCTAAATTTTTTTTTTCTTTTGGTACCGGGGATCAAACTCGGGACTTTTCGCTTGCAAGGCAGGCAGCGGCACCACTGAGCTAAATCCCCGGCCCAATAACATCATCTTTTACATTGGCTCTCTTGAACTTATTCTTCTCGCCTAACTAAAAGTTTGTATCCTTTAGCCAACATCTCCCCAGTACCACTGGCTGCCCCTAGTGACCACCATTCTATACTCTGTTCCTGTGAGTTCATCACTCCTGTATGCTGATTCCACACATCACTGAGATCATGCTTTATTTATCTTTCTGTGCCTGGTATTTTTGCTTAACATAATGTCCTCTAGATTCATATGTGCTGTCTCAAATGACAGGATTACCTTTTTAAAGGCTGAACATTATTGTGTATATGTACCATATTTCCTTTATCCATTCACCCACTGATGGACTCTGGGTGGTAAATTTTATATTGTGTGGTATTTTAAAAATCACAATTCCAAAAAGAAAGAATAAGAGCTGGGCGTGTATTACTGTGTATTACAGGCTGGGATTAACTGTGCTTTAGGTACCTATCTGAGAACAGAGGGTGATAGTTAAAGGAAGATGCTGAGTGGGTGCTGGCAACTCAATTCTATGGATCCCCAGCCCACCTGGGCCCAGCTATGCTGAGTTGTGTGATACACCTGTCACCATCCTTGCCTTCTAGGAAATAATGAATTTAAATATGAAAACACGTGTTTGACAGTGTAGGGTGGTGCCATGCATTGAGGAAGTGGTCCTGGAGCCGCTTAAGCTTGGGTTATTGGTAAATGGTGGCACATGGTGACTGCTAAGGGCTGAGATCACACCCGGGCACTACCAAACCACCCTAAATTTCAGTGCATTAAAGTGAACACTGTATATAATTGGGTTTTTTGGTACCAGGGATTGAACTTGGGACCTTGTGCTTGCGAGGCAGGCGGTGGAATCACTGAGCTAAATCCCTGGCCCTTCTGCATATAATTTTTAAAAACATCTTAAAGTGGGCCAGGAATTTAGCTCGGCACTGCGCCTGCCTCGCAGGCACAAGGTCCTGAGTTCGATCCCCGTACTGTCAAAACAACAACGACAACAACCACAAAAACACCTTTAAAGTCCCTTAAAATGCTTGAAGCCTTGTAGACTATACTGTATAATCCTGTGCAGTCATAGATATGGTAAACATCTCTCAGGCTCTTTGCTCATGACAGTTGTGTTGGATTCTTAGCAGGAGCTGTAGCAGACTTTTGGCATTTAGGAGGACTCTCCGCCCCCACACCCTCAGGCATTCTTATTTATGTATAACAATAGTTGTATGCTCATCCTGCAGGCTTCCTGCAGAATTGTTTCCTCCAAGAATGACTTTTCTCTAGGAATTACATATTTTCTGGGTCTGTTTTAGCACTGTAACTGCTGAATTTTCAATTCTTTCTGAAGTTTCTCTGTCATCTTTTTGTTTGTTTTTTTCTGGTTTTTTGATACATAGGATCTTTCTGTGTAGCTCAAGTTGACCTAAAACTCAGGACAGTCCTCCTCCCCTAGCCTCCCAAGTGCTGAGGTTATAGGTGTGTGCCACCATGTCTGGCTTTTCTGTCATCTTGATGACTGTTTCCCACAAAAAAGTTGTCCTTGTTACTTTATGAGCCGTCAGGTATCCTCCACTCCATGGACAAATAGAAGGAAGTAGAGCCCAGACCCCGTGGAGGCAGAGCTGCTCATTGAGCTTAGCTGTAGTTTTTTGCGGTCACTCCCAGGCAGCATCCAGTACCATGGAGGGAGTCTTCAAGGTCACTCTTTCCTCGTTGAAGCGGCAACTGTTACCTATTTCCAGGGGTGAGAGGTACATTTTCACTGCTCCATGTGCTACCGTATAATAGCAGAAGAAAGTTCTGTCATCCCACTGCACCTTCAGAATCTCTCATTCTCTTCCTGTGGTGATGGCAGAGGGGCGAGAAGACAAGCTCTTGTGGCCTAGCTTGGAATTGGCCTGATGTCACCTCTACCCAGCTTCCACTGAGCAAAGCAACTCATATGCAGCATCAGTGGGGTAGGGCAATATGTTCCACTATAGTGGAAGGAACTGCACAGCCACAAAACACACGATATATGGATGCAGGCAGACTAAGGCATCAGGACGAAGGGTGCAACCTGGGAAAGTGGCTTCCAGGGTTTGGGAGAATAGGGAAGGCTCTTCCACTCGGTTTGGCTCCTGAGTCCTAAGTCTGGGTCTATGGCCAGTGCAGGGGAGGAGCAGGCTGCCAGATGAGGGCTTCTGCTGCATTCCAGTTCCTTGACTTCCCACCAGTCACTTGATGCTCTTTCCCTGGATGGATGTAGGCTTTGTCGACCCTAGGTTTGTATTTGCCTGGCTCCCAACAAATTTGGAAGAGAGGAGGCTGCTCTTTGAAAACTGGTTTGAAGGAAGGAGGGGCACTTTGGCAGAATAATTATTTGATTCACTTTATTATTTTTATTCTCAATTGCCTCATTTAGAAGATGGGGCCAATAATCTTAGCTTTTTCAAGGGCTATTGTGAGGATGAAAAGAGATAATTTGGCATGTAAAACTTTTAGCATGGTGCCTGGAAGATAGGAAGTGCCCACTAAATTTGAGCTAGAGATTTTCTTCTCCTTTACCAGTGATTCTAAAAAGTTCTGTTTGCCACCACTTTCTCTCTCAGCCATCAACTCTTTTCCTAGCCATGTTTACACTTCTCATGTCCATAACCTTTTCTGACTTTTTTCTTTTTTGTCTTGCTATGTAGCTCAGGGTGGCCTTGAACTCATAGTGATCCTCCTGCCTCAGCCTCCTGAGGGCTGGGATTACAGGCGTGTATTACACAGTTAATCCACAGCCTTTTAGGACTGAAGTAGTAACAAGGGCTACCTGCAACCCAAAGGCCATCAGCCTCTGGGTAAGAGAGCTTTCTTGCCTCCATCCCAAACTCAAGTTTTGTAACCTTGCCCAAGAGAGCTATAGAGTCCCAAGGACTTTTGTCAGTGTATCAAAATAAAATCCCCTTACCAGCCAGGGATTTAGCTCAGTGGTTCCGGTGCCTGCCTTGCAGGCGCAAGATCCCAAGTTTGATCCCTGGTACCAAAATATAAAATAAAATAAAATAAAATAAAATAAAATAAAATCCCCTTACCTTCTGGCCAGCCCGAAATCAATGATTTTAATTTGGTGTCCTGTCTGACTGACACACAGTATGTTCTCTGGCTGGAAAAGAAAGAGAAGTCTGCTTAGCCCAATTAACAGCCAGAGGTCTGTGGCTGCCACATGTCTAGATATTGTTTTAATATGCCACACCTGCAGGCTTTAGTTTCCTGCCTCCAGTACCAACATATGGCTCAGGGTGGCCTTGGCGCTTAGACAGATAATTACGTTAATACAGTGGGGTGTGAGACCACAGGATCCATGTGGCCTGTGGGCACTGGAGGACTCCTGCCCTGCAGCCACCGCTCAGCGCCAGCTGCTGGTCAGGATCCAGGAGTGCAGGAACAATAGCCATTTTTCAGTAATGCGGGGAATCCAGAAATGCAGTTTTTCTGTGTGTGTGAAAATTCATGCTTTTAAATGTTGACAATGAAATCAAATTTAAACACACCTGTATCACCGTGGGAGCCAAACTGAAAACCTCCGTGGTGCACTTTCAGCTTGGGGCAATGGTCCCCAGCCCTGGTGACACACGAGGATTGTCAGGGAAGTTTTAAAAGTCCCCATGCACAGGCCCCAACCCTGACCCATGACAGAATCACACCAGTAAAACCAAAGCATCACTGGCCTAGTGAAGGAGAGTAGAGCTGCTAAATGTCTACCTGACATTTTGTAATGACAGCTGTGACCCATGTGCTAGGGATGGTGGCCTTGATATGGTTCTTCTTTTAGGTCTCTCAGATCAACTCTGAGGCCCTGAGAGAGCCTGAAACAATACTTGCTGCTTGTGCATGACAAGCTGGAGTGGGGGTGTGGAGATGGAAGGTTTATGATAGAAAAATCCCAGGGACCTAGAATCCAGCGTCTGATGTCGAGGGATCTATTACCTGGTCCTGTAGCCCTAAATGAGGCCCTTTCCCTTCCCAAACCTCAGTGTCTCCAGCTTTAAAATGGGAACAGTAACACTTCTTGCCTGTCTTTCTGGGAGGGTGGAAGAATCAAATGATCTCATGTATATGACATACTTTATAGCCAACAAATGTCAGGTACTCATCTTCCCAACAGAAGACTTGCTTGTTGTTTATGCAACAATGGGGTTTTGCAAATTCCTCAGGTACAAAAGAATGATGTTTAAAAATCTATGTTTTTTTGAAACAGGGTCTTGCTATGAGTTTCAGGCAGGCCTTGAACTCGCAGTGATCCTCCTGCCTAAGCATTCTGAGTGCCCACTGAGAAATGTGCCCATGCCCACTGAAAAATCTCTATGTCTTCTTTATAAGGTCCAGAACAACACTGTTCAACAGAGATATATAAAGGGAGTCACACTTATAATCTCAAAATTTCTAGCAGCCATATTTAAAAAGTAAAAAGAAACATAAAGATTTTTATAATATTATTGAATTATAATTAATTATACTATAAAAGTCACTATTTTAATGTATACAATTCAGTGACTTTTTAGTGTATTCACAGAATTGTGTAATGATCACCACTATCTAATTTTAGAAATATTTTCATTACTTAAGAAAAAAAAAAAGATGACGCAGAAGGATCACCATGAGTTTGAGACTAGCCAGGCCTATACAGTGAACTCAGGACCAGCCTAAACTACACAGCGAGACCCTTTCTAAAACAAAACAAAACAAAAAAACCCCACACCCATCATCAGTCACTGTCCATTCTTCACTCCCCTCCAACCCCTGGCAACTGAAAATGTATATTGTCTCCCTAAGATTTACTTATATTGAGAATTTATATAAATGGAATCATAAAATACGTAGCCATTTGTGTCCAGCTTCTTTTGTTTGGCATAACATTCTCAAGTTTCATCCATATAATATTTATTAGTACTTCATTCTTTTTCATGGCTAATAACATTCCATTACATGGGTATACCATATTTTATTTATCCATTCATCAGTTAATGAACATCTATGTTGTTTCCACTTTTTGTCTGTTATGAATCACACTGCTAAGAACATTTGTGTATGAGATTTCCTGTTTATGTTTCAATTCTCTCAAGCATATACCTAAGAATGAAATTGCAGGGTCACAGGGTAATCCTACTTTTCGTATTTTTAGGAATTGTCAAATTGGTTTTAAAATGGATGTACAGTTTTATAATCTTGCCAATAATGTCTGAGAGTTCAAATTTTTCCACATCCTAGTTAACACTTGTTTGTCATTTTTATTTTTGTTTTAGTCAGTTGAGGAGTTATGAAGTGGTATCGTATTATTGCTTCGATTTACATTCCACTAATGACTAATGATGTCGATAATACTCTCAAGTACTTATTGGCCTTTGTGTATCTTCATTGGATATATGTTTATTCAAATCCTATCACCACTTCTTTCTCTCTCTCTTTTTTTTTTTTTGGTACCGGGGATAGAACTCAGGACCTTGTGTTTTCGAGGCAGGTGGTAGAACCACTGAGCTAAAACCCCAGACCCTTTCTCTCTTTTTTTTTACTTCAGTGCTAGGAACAAAACCCAGGGCTCCAGATATACTATGCAAATGCTCCATCACTAAGTTACATCCCCAATCCATTTCATCATGTTTAATTGACTTGTCTTTCTGTTATTGAGTTAAAAGAGTTTTTAAAAAATATATTCTCCTAGGATTAGAGGTCCCATTTGATCCACCTATGCCCCTGCTGGGTATCTTCCCAAAAGAATTAAAAGACTCATACCACAGCAATATATGCGCAGCCATGTTTATAGCGGCACAGGTTGTAATAGCTAGAACTTGGAAACAGCCCATCAACTGGAGACTGGATAAAGAAGATGTGGTTTGGTTTTGTTTTTATAAAATGGAGTGCTACTCATCCATAAAGAATGAGAAACTAGAGACGTTTATAGCTAAATGGTTGCACATTGAGGCCATGCTCTTAAGTGAAATAAACATGACATACATGTGTAAATACCAAATAGTTTCTCTGGTGTGAGACATTGAAAGTATAAATGAGCATCAAAATATATAATAAATAATGTGAAATAGGAAGAAAAAGTCCAAAGGGGAAGGGGAAGTGGGAGGCTTAGCGGAAAGGAAAGAAGGGAAAGGAATAAATATGAGAAAAGGAAAAAATAAATAGAGAGGGGTGGAGGGGTTGAAGGGAGGGCAGGGGAATGGGGAAAAAAAATAAGAACCAAGATATATCATGTAAAGGCACAAATTGCCAATGAGGAATGTCATCATATTATATACCTAAAATGTACCAATAAACTTAATGAATAATATATATAATAGATAGAAATCTCTTATTTGGTATACGATTTGGGAATATCTTCTCCCATTCTGTGAGCTGCCATTTCACATTTTTTGTTTTCTTGTGGTACTGGGAATTGAACCCAGGGCCTTTCCACTAAGCTACATTTCCAATCTCTTTTTATTTTTTGAGACAGGGTCTTGCTAAATTGCCCAGGTTGGGCTCAAATTTCACCAAAATTTAGTTAAATTGCCCAGGCTGTGATCCTCCTGACACAGCCTCCCAGGGTGTATTACAAGATCCAGCTCCCCGGGATAAGTCTTTTGAATCCACTATTTTATACTTAAAGAATATATCAGTACAGACCCTAAGTTTTCTTTTTTTTTTTTCCAACTAAGTTTTCATCAGTTATTTAATCTGTGTTTAGATTTCAGGAAATTTATAGTTGAGGAGTAAATACAAGTTGGTCCAAATATATTAAAATTTTTTCAATAACTGAATCAAATGTCAGTTTTTACATATAAATTAATTACAATTAATAAAACTGAAAAATCAGTACCTTAGTCACATTAGCCACATTTCAAATATGCAGTTACCACATGTGGCTGGTGACTGCTGAATTGGACAGCACAGCTGTTGAGTGCTTCCTTCATATTCTAATCCATGTGACATTTGTAGCAGTATTAACTCTCCCTACTTCACAACTGATGAGCGCAAAGATCACAACTAGACAAGAGTTAACCACGACCTTGTGCTGGGGATTTAGCTCAGTGGTTTCGCCACCTGCTGGGCAAGCGCAAGGACCCAAGTTCAATCCCCGGTACCAAAAAAAAAAAAAAAAAGAGTTAACCAAGACCAGTCCTGCTCTCGGCTTAGAAATGGAGGGGGGGGGGAAAAAAAAACAAAAACACGGAGGCCGGGGATTTAGCTCAGTGGTTCCGCCGCCTGCTGCGCAAGCGCAGGGACCCGAGTTCAATCCCCGGCACTGAAAAAAAAAAAAAAAAGAAATGGGCAGCAAACACTGCAAGGAATTACACTTACAGAAATTGCCCCAAATCTGGTTCTAGACTCAGAAGTACAGAGCAGATTCCTGCACTTTCCCTCGTTCCCATCCCATGAGGGGTTTTCCAGAAGACTTGAAATTAGTTCCAGTGAGCAGAAGATTGAGGCTAATTCCCCACCCCACCCGCCATTTTTCTGACTGCCCCAACCTTGCAGTTTGATGCCAATCAGAAAAGATGGTCAGAAGGAGCAACATGCACCACTACTAGCACAGCATCTACTTCCCATTTCCTGCAAGGAGCCACCAAAATGCACCCCTTTCTGAAACAAGTTGTGGAGACATGTTCTTCTGTTGGCTCCATGGATGAGAAAAATCACAGAAAGGACTGGCATATATCAAGCGTTTATTGCCAGCCAACAATTATACACAGGGCTCTGTATATAGGACATGCCTAGGAGACTTCTGGGAGACAAAAGAAAATGCAATGCTTTCATTTAATGGAGTATCACTTTGCCCTTCAAAAGAATGAGGAAAGATTTACAGTTTACTGTTAACTGAAAGAAGCAAATTTAAAAATAAGATGCATCATATGCTCCCCTGTGTGTGGTTGTGTATGGTAGCAGGCTGCTCATAGACAGGACTTCTCTTCATGAAGATAGAGTGGGAAAAAACCTCCCACTGTGTATTTTATATACTTTGATATTGCCTAGATCTGTCACCACAAACATGTCTTCCTTTTGAATTTTTCAAAAGCTAATCTTAAAAAAAAAAAGCCACCAAGAACAGGAATGTAGCTCAGCAGCACAGCATCTACCTGGCAAGCATAAGTCCCTGAGTTCAATTCCTGGTACCAAAAAAACCAAAAAAAAACAAAAAAAACTAAGATATTTTTAAAGAAAAAAAGGTCATTGTATCCTTTAATCCTCTAACAACACTTAAAGAAGTTCAATTATCCACAAGTTACAGATGAAAGAACCAAGGCTTAGAGAAGCAGCATGATTGGCCAGCCCTAGACTCCAGAATTAGGACAAGGCAGAGACAGGATGGAAGCCAGGATTGCTGACAGAGGTCTCAACCATGAAGTGCACCAGAGGCTCAGGAACTGGGGACCCCACATTTGCTATGCCAAGGGCAGAACCCACCTTGAGGTCTAGGTGTAGGATGTAGTGCTGGTGGAGGTAATGCACACCCTCACAGACCTGCCTGGTAAACAAGACCACATCCAGTTCAGTCAGGTGGTTCTTTTCATCTGTGATCCGGTCGAAGAGTTCACCCCCATCCACACTGCCAGAGGAAAAGAGAAGCAAGCACTAGGCTGAGCAATACTCCGAGGATTTGTCCACTGCTTTCACCAAGAAGACTGCCTAGGTAAAATCAAGGTTGGTTACACCAAAAGTCACAGGGCTGGTACCATGACCAGCTGGGGCTGTGTCAGGACCTTTGCTCAGGCCATTCCAGCAAAGAGTTCAGAGGGTAAAAAGGACACGATGGGCCGAAGGAAAGACAGGATGGTCTCACTATGGATAATCTAGGCCGGGTTTGCAAATTTATTTGCTGATGGACAGAATGAATTCTTACAGAAGAAGAAGCCTAAGTCAAAAAATTAGATTAGATGCGAGGCAAAAGTCTTCTCACAACACACCATCCTTAGTCCATCTTTTGCTTTTCCACCTCTTTTTTGGTACCGGGGATCAAACTCAGGACGTTGCACTTTCGAGGCAGGCGGCAGAACCACTGAGCTAAATCCCCAGCCCACGTTTTTCCACTTTTGATAGATACACAACATGACAAATGTTTCCTTGCCAGAAGAAAAAAGCAATATAAGCACAAATATAAATGGCCTCTAGACCCATGGCCTCAGTGCCAGGGAGTGGCACTGGAGGGAGTGGTAGGGATCATGGTTAATGAGAACTAGTGACCCTGTCCACAAGGGCAGCCACTGTGAGCTCCAGCACCATTTATGGCCAGAAACACCAGTCCAACATTACTGTCCAACTGTCCAATTTCTATTGTTTAACTTTTCCAATCTCCATATGTTAACAACTAAAATTCTATAATTAAGTTTTCTAAATTTAATTTCTAATTTTAAATTCAATTTCTAAATTTTTCTAAAATTGTTAAAAATTACTAAAAAATTTTAAGCTAAACTGACATAATATCTTCAGGTCAAAGCAAGCTCAACGGCCGCTAGTTTGTGACAAAATGGCTTTGTCCATCATGCTTCATACTAGAATTCAAGCAGCCAAGCCTAGGAAGAGGGGTTGACATGGCACAGCACTGGATCTCCCAGTGAGAGGAAAGGAAAGACAGCTCTACCTACAATGAAGGCCCTGGCCCAAGGAGAGACCACTGCCCCACCTCTAAGACACTCACTACTCCATGATGAGGGTAAAGCTGTTCTTGCTCTCAAAGGCATCGTAGAGCTGGATCAGGTTCACATGGCTAAGCTGGTTCATGATGTTGATCTCGTTCTTCACATCCTCCTTGTAGAAAGAGAAGAGAGGGGGTTTCCAAGAAAACAGGTCAAAAAGATGAGCCAGCTGGACTTCCCAAGACAGATGGACTGACAGGCACACAACCCTCTTCCTTTTTTGATGCCCTGCTGTCACACCAGGTCTCCTTGATTCCTACCCAACCACATTCTTAGCTCAACCCACCCAAATCCCAACAAGAAACTTGCAGCCCAAGAAGAAAAAGGCCTTGTTGCCCACAGGCCCACAGGTAGTCATGCCAGATAGCCACATGTGTAGTTGTGGGTCTGGACTGAGGAGTGTGAGATAACTTTCTGGGTGGGGTCAGGAGTCACAGCAAAGAGGCAGGAAAAGCAGTGGGTTCCCTTTTCAGCATGGAGGGGCAATGCAGGCCTGGGGGGCTATGAAGGAAGTGAAGGAGACCTGAGCTTGGCTAGAATGACCTGAGTGGCCCAGAGCAGATACTTTACCCTGTCTTTGACACTCTTCACTTTGATGACCTTGGCAGCCAGTGGGAGGCCTGTGGACTTCTCTGTGCACTTGTGGACCTGGCCAAAGCGCCCCCTATAGAGACATATGGACACAAAAGGCTGAGAGCACAAGAAACTTATCACAGGCATGGTAAGTTCCCTGTCCCCTGGGCTTCCTGGTCCCACTCCCTTCTCCACACATACTATGTGGACAACCTTTCACACCAGAGCATGCCTTCGTCACTGCCCCCATACCACACAGGCTATGCTGAACCCTGGAAACTAACTCCTTCAACATGTGGTTTCCTCCAAATCCCAACCCCACTCCATACTGGCTATCCTGCATCCCAGGGAATATCCCCCTCACCTTACTCCACACCACAGGGTGCCTTCTCCACTCCAGAGGATATCTTGTTCACTGCACCCATGTCAGCTCTGCTGTCACCTCTCCTGCTCCCACATTCCACTGTGGGGGTCCTCCTGCACCACCCACACCACAGAGCTATCCTGCACTTTAGGGCTCCTCTTTATTACACTCTCTGTGGGCCATCCCTTACTCTCTCAGTGGGTAGGCCTGGGTTTGAGTCCTGAGAACCATCCCACAAGGCCCCAGCTCTTGCTCCTGCTCCCACTCCCAGCCAGGCAGATGTCCACCTACCCTCCCAAGACTTCATGCTGGCACACTGTGTAACCTGCTGAGATTGCTGTCTCCTTGACATTCACTACCCGGTGTTCAAAAGGGGCTGCAGGGGCTGGGCTGTCATCTGTTTAGGAGAAAAGGGGCTTGTGAATCCCCTATATGCAACCACCTCTCCCAGACCCAGAGGTATACTAGACCTCACTTGGCTTCCCAGCCCTGGTATTTGAAAGCCCCTACTCAACAATCATCTCAGTGAGTCACTCAATTGGCAGAGATGGAAGCTGACTTTCAGAGAGGAAAGGAGACTCACCAAGAGCTACACAACAAGCCAGAATAGATGGGATTCAAATCCAGGTCTCCTGGCCACTAGGATAGAGCTCTTGGCAAGGCTACAAAGTTATATACAATCTGTTCATCCTGGGGGGATCAGTGCAGACTGGAGGAAAGAGCATACACTAGAACAAGGTCAGTGAGCAGAGTCTAATAAAGGGACTTTTTTTAGTAGGCAAGCATTTTACCACCTGGTAAGCTACATCATCAGCTTCTTCTATTTTATTTTACTTTTGAGACAGGATTTCAATAAATTGCTCGGGCTTCATGTTGTAATCCTCTCTGCAAATACTCCTGAGTAGCTGGGATCAAAGACATGCACTACTGCACCCACCTGAAAAGACTGTCTTCAAAGGTGAGGGGCTGCTATGGAAACCAGCAAGAGAGGTACTAGAAGCAGGCAGTGAGAGAAATCAACACCCACTTTCTCTCCTTCCACTCTTGGTTTCCTGATACCTCATTCCCACCAGACACTAGAGGGCAAGAGAGCCACAAGGGAGCCCTCTGAGGACAGAGCTGGGGCACAGGACAGGGAAGAGGAAGGAACAGTGGTCTGCAGAGGGAGTAGAAGACGGCTTGCACTCAGAAAGGTAAACATAGGTTAGGGCTTTTAAAAAAAAAATCTTGTCCTTTGGAGATAATATAAATACCTAGAAATATCATATGAAATAAAGGAATAAACAGAATCTGGAACATGTACCAAACACAATGACATGAAGCAGTTTGTATGTAAAGTCCTGGGAGATGTGGCAGCAGGATGTCAGTGGCTTGCGCTGGCACTTGTTCAGGGCCTGTCGTGGAGGCGCCCTTCTGGCTCTCCAACTACAAGGAGTACTCAAGAGCGACCCAAAGCCAGAGGGATTGATAGCCTTTGAGTCACAAGAACACAAGGATGTCTCCCATCCCCTCATTGGGTCAGTAAGCAGGCCAGCAGCCTCACTGCCCTCTCCCCATCCTGGTGGGAATCCACTCTCTGGATGGAAACAGCTGAGAGTGGTCATACACGCCAGTTAAGTGTCTCTGTTTTTTTTGTTTGTTTTTGTTTTTGTTTTTGGTACCGGGGATCGAACTCTGGTCCTTGTGCTTGCAAGGCAGGCAGCAGAACCACTGAGCTAAATCCCCAGCCCCAAGTGTCTTTGTTTTTTAACAGAAGCTTTCTCTGTCTCAATGAAAAATGATACCAATATTGGAAAGCCAAATAGGTAGGCAGGTGGTTTTGAGAAATCCACCCAGTTGGACCATGTGGGTCCTCTCCTCCCCTACTACCACAGGCAATTTGATTTCAGCCCTTTGTATCCCACGTCTTGGTATGTAGCCCCAGGAAGTATTGGCAGGCTGTTTCCATGAATCAGACTCCCCCAGCTCCACACCTCTCAACCCTGGAAGCAGCAGGAAAGCCCACAGGGGCACAGCCTCCTATCTCAGAGTTGGTATCTAGTGAAGCCAAGGGACAGCCTCACTTACCCAGAACCATGCTGCCAGCCTCAGCACCTGAGAGCGACCTCCCTCCTGCTTCCACTCTCCCCGAGCCTCCAGCTTCACAGTCTTTCCCAGGATCCAGGTGTCCTGCTCCTGGGCCTTTTTCTTGCTGTATCCCCACACCTTCAGCAGCAGTAGCTCCTTTGTCCCTGGTCATACTTAGTCCTATGATCGGCTCAGCCTCACACCATTGCTTCTCTTCATCTGCTGGGTGGCTGCTCCTCCTCGGCAACAGGGGAATCTCTCTGGCTCCTTGGGAAGTCTGCTCTTCTGACCCAGTTCCAGTGGCTTGGGAGCAGCACCCAGGCCCGGGAAGGTCCTGCTCACCTGGATGGGCAGCTGTTGGAGCCTCTGCAGGGAGAGTGGGTGTAAGGTTGCCCCCTCGTGTCACAAGCAACTCCCCAGGAGTATCCATTTGGTGCACATGAATGGAGATCCTAGGGCGGAGAGAAACAGGACCTGAGAGGGCCAGGGATTTACCTCAGTGATGCCTGGCAAACGCAAGGTCCTGAGTTCGATTCCCAGTACAAAAAAAAATCCCTAGAAACAGGGCCTGAGGATTAAAAGCAAGAGCTGCAATCAGAAGAGACCCAGGTTCAAAGGCTATTACTGCCAATCACTGACAGTGGCCCCTTGGCCTCAGTTCTCCATGTGTACCTTAAGGTTGTATGAGGGTTGTAATAATAAGTCATCTTGTGGCTGGAACTAACAGACTCCAACTCCTGTCCCTCTGGATCCTGGACCACTGCTCAGACAGGACAGGAGAGGGGCCAGCTCTAGGCATTCCATGAGGTGAGGGCCCAGGAAGGCTGGAGATAGGTAACCCATGGTGGACAAGGGTGGGGACCAGACATTCCTGAGGTTCCTGGAGCCTTCTGTCCCAAGAGGATTGTGGCCTGAAGGTGGGAGACCTTCAGACTTTTCCCATCCTCCTCTGGGCCTCAGTTTCCCTTTTTGTTAAATGAAGAGAAGGAGGAACCCAGTCTAACACCACGCTGAAAGCTCAGGTCTGACACATTTGACTAAAATTAAGCACAGCAGCCCTGGCTGTGCTGAGCCTCCGTGCCCATGGAGCAGAAGAGCAGCCCTGGTGTCCTGGTGTGCCCTGGCCATGCCTTCCGGCCCTCTCCATTGATTTTCACTACCCAGATGTGGTGGCACTGAGACATGGTGTTCAGAGGAGGGAACTTGACTCAGCAGCCACATCCGCAGGCGTCAGACCTCCCTCTCAGAGCTGTTCCCCAGCTCTGGCTGCCTCTTGGGAGGCTTCTTGCTGGATCAAAACCACTGCCATAGTCTATGTGTATGGGGTTGAGAGGAAGCCAGGTGGCCTGATTCTGGTCTTCACTCTGCTAGACAACGTGGACAAGTCCAACTGGGTTTACTCCTCTGTCACACAGAGCAAGTGACACTTTCAGATGAAAGGAGAGGGTCAATGAATAGAGGGGGTCAACTAAGACAGGGATGCACAAAGGCAAGGTTCAAAGAGCAAAGCCTGAGATGGTCAAATCGCTGCGGAAAACTGTGAAAGTTGTTTAAAAACTTAAAAGTAGCATAGAATATGTCCCAGAAATTCCACTTCTGGGTATATACCCGAAAGTGCTGAAAGCACAGTGTCTGAGAGATATTTGTATAACCGTGTTCATAGCTTTATTCACAAGAAGCACAGGGTAGGAGCAACCCAGATATCCACTAATGGTTGAATGGATAAACAAAGTACAGTACGTGCATGCAATGGAATGTTATTTAGCCTTAAAAAGGAAAGAAATTTAGACAAATTGTACATCGAAGAACCCTGAAGACAACATACTAAGTGCAATAAACCAGCACAAGAAGATAAATATTGTATGATTCCACTGAGAAGAGGTAACTAGAGTAGTTAAACTTACAAAGATAGAAAGCAGAATGGTGCTTACCAGGGGTTGGGATAACAGAAATGGGAAATGGGGAGTTATTATTTAGTGAGTGCAGAGTTTCAATTTGTAAGATGAAAATTTTCTGTAGATCTGTTTCTCAACAGAGTGAACACATAACACTACTGAATCATATATTTAAAAGTGATTAAGATGGGCTAGGGTGTAGCCCAGTGGCAGAGCACTTGCCTAGCATGTGGGAAGCCCTGGGTTCTCTCCTTTGCTGCTCCCCGCAAAAAGTTAAGATGGTAAATTCTGAAATGTGTTTTTTATTACAAATGAAAAAAGAAAAAGTGAAGAAGCCTTTCTTCAGCTCTCTGAGCTGCTAGACCTCTGAGGGCAGGCCCTGACCCTGGGTGGACACTGAGGGATTGACAGCCTCTCCAGAGCTAAGCATTGGGCAGGGGGCACAAATTCTTCCAACACCACCTTGAAAGACTAAAGAAGGGTTGGTAGGAAGAGGGGGTATCCAAGCCAAGCCCCCAATACCTAGCTTGGGCCTCTTTCCAAGACTGAGGACACAGGAAACTGGCAAGGTAGTTGCTCTCCAGAGGAATATCTTCTGGTCTGCTGAGAAGGCCAGTGTCAATGCTCTCCTCCTTAGTCTTCCCTTCCATGGAACATTCAATGACCCCAAAGCCATGCCATGCAGTTCCATGCTGTTATGGCTTGTATCTAAATGTCCCCCCAACAAAGTCCCATGTGGTCATAGGTGGGGCTTTTCAGAAGTGGCTGGATCTAGTATGTGATGTTGCATTTAGGAGTGTGATGCTGGGATCAAGGATGTGTGATTACTAAATTGGTCCACTGATTGATTTGGCATAGTTCTGGGCATGGATAATGGAAAGGCTTTCCCTGAGTGTGAGTGCTACTTGTCCTAAAGGTATGTATCCTGGATAGAATATAAGGTACAGAAAGAGTCTGCTGCCATTGATTGCTGCTCACTGCTTGCTACTTCACTGCTGGCTGCTTTCTGCCTACTCTGCTTTGCCATTAACTGTTTCTCCTCTGCGGTGCCCCCTCTACAATGCCACCCTGCTTTGGAGCCAGCCAACTATGGACTGAAACCTCTACAAACATTTCTTTTTTTTTTTTGGTACCAGGGATGGAACTCAGTACCTTGCACTTTTGAGGCAGGTGGCGGAACCACTGAGCTAAATCCCCAGCCCAAACCTTTCTTTTTAACTTTGGGTGTTGGGTATTTTAGCTCAGCAACAAGAAAAAGTAACTAAGACACATGTCACTTTTAGTGTCCAAAGCTTTCTTACTATTGAACTACTCCACAGTAAGCTTTCTTACCGCTCTAGTTACCTCATCTCAGTGGAATCATATAGTATTTATCTTCTTGCAAATGGTTTCATTTAGTATGTTGCCTCAGGGTTAACTCGTGTTGCACTATTTGTCAGAATTTCTTTCTGTTTTAAGGCTGAATGATATTTCATCGCATGCATATCCAAAGGTTTTTACTAGAATATACCCATGGCAGGCATTGCCAATCAGTTACATCACTCAGTGTCACCAAGTTCAGATATGGCCCTAGCACACTCTACCTAGAAAGCCCCTACTAATCACAGTTGACCCTTAACTTAAATCTACTTTCCTGAAAATATATTCACGCACTTAGGAAAGGAGGGCAAGTAGTAATCTCCTTATTTCTTTCCACATGTTGCAGGTCTACTGTGCCTGGAATTCAGCTCATGGGCTGAAACTGAGATAGAGATCTTCTCTTCTCACTCAGAATCATTTTGGGCCCCCTAACAAGTTCATGGAAAGTTCACCCCCAGCCCCAGATTCCATATTTAGGGCCCTGACCTGGGCCCAGGGATGCCTGCCAGGAATCCTTCCCTTGGGCCCCCATTTCCTTCCAGAACAAAGGCTGACAAACAATCTGGACTGCTCTGCCAGTCACCATAGCAAACAGACACCAGATCACCTCCCTGAGCCAGGCTCTGGGGTCTCAAAGTATAGGGTAGCCCAGGGCAGACACTGTGAGACCAAAAGTGACTCCATTTTGCTAATGTGAGACCAGAATGACTCCATTTTGTCCAAAATGGAGCAGTCTCCTTTGTTCTTTCAAATTAATGATTAAATGTGCTTAATCTGGGACAAAAGACATGATCTGTAACTCAAGATTCCTAAGCTCATTACTCAGCCATCTGTTTGCTCTAGAAACAAGTGTCCTGGGCCCACTATCTATAGGACAATCTGTTAACGTGCTGACTATCCACACAAGGTGGTCATGACCATTAGTCAGGATGTCTGCTGACCATCAGTACGTGACAGTAGACCACTAACCTTTGTCCCCATTTTTCTTGTAAAAACCTATACGTAATCCCCTTCAACCCCCAATGAGCCTAGCCAATCAAAATTCTACACTTCATACTTGCTAAACGTTAACCAATCATATGGCTGCTAATGACCGAAGCTTGCTGTAACCTCAATAAAAACCCTGCTAATTTGGAACTCGGGCCTCTCAATCTCGATCCGCTGTGTCGGTGACAATTGAGAGTCCCTGCTTAAGCTTGAATAAACGACCCTCGTGTGCTTACATCGGAAACGGCCTCCTGGTGGTCTTTGGGACTTCGTAAACTGGGCACAACAACACAGGGGCACCAAGTTCCTCTGAAAAAAACCCAGGAAAGCCCAGTACCCTGCAGTGAGCTCTGGCACCAGGATATGGCCTCAGAGGGGTAGAAGGAGGGAGGGCCTGAGAGTCAGCAGGCTTCTGAGCATCCTGAGCATCAGCTACCACAATTCTACCTCCAGAACATTCAATGTAATCCTCCTGAAAGCACCACTCTTGGATTGACCCAGCCTGCCCTGTTCCTCTTCCCCATGCCCATATTATTTAGGATTTAATTAAAAGCTGGCCTGAGGAACCAGTGTGGTAGTTAGGGTCACTGATTCTGGAGACCAGTAACTGGACTCAGATCCCAATCTGAATCGCTAGGTGGTCACAGCACTCTGAGCCTGTTTCCTCTTCAGTAAAATGGGGATCAACAACCACCCCTGCTTGCTGAGCATATTGTGAGAACAAAGAGATCCCTGCAAAATGTGCCGCCCCTGCTTGGTCTGCCTGGTCAGTGGAAGTACTCTATGAGCCCCATTTTTAAATTGTTATTATTTATTTTAAGACCTGATGATTCTTTTTTTTTTTTGGTACCAGGGATTGAACTCAGCACCTTGCACTTTCAAGGCAGGAGCCAGAACCACTGAGCCAAATCCCCAGCCCGACCTGACGATTCTTAACCCTGCTCCCTGTTAGTCACCTAGAGAGTGTTTTAAAAATATATTTAAAGGGCCGAGGATTTAGCTCAGTGGTTCTGGCGCCTGCCTTGCAAGCGCAAGGTCCCAAGTTCGATCCCCAGTACCAACAAAACAAAACAAAACAAACAAACAAACAAACAAACAAATATGTTTAAAATAGGACTGGGGCTATAGCTCAGTGGTAGAGTACTTGCCTAGCATGCACGAGACCCTGAGCTTGACCCCAACACTGCTTAAGAAAACAAGAAGAAAAAACAAACAAACAAACAAACAAAAACTTCAATGCCCAAGACTCACTCGAGAAGAACTGAATCAGAATCTCTGGGCATCAGTGTTTCTTAAATCTCCCTAGGTAATCTAGTGGGCAGCAGGTACAAACCAGTCCTCGAAGCTCCCAAACATGGGGTTTTCTCTCCAGGAAGCTGGACTAGCCCTATGCATATGGCAGTCACTCAACACGTCTCTGGCTGGCCCACTGGCCATGCTGCAGCTGAGGCCAGCTGTTAATCTTTTCCATTTCCTGTTGGGAGCAATGCTACAGAATTCTAGGGAAAAATCATTTGATTAGGCCTAGTTCTTTCCGCCTACAGGCCAGCTATGGCATTCTGAGACATAATTCCATTTTGGCCTTGGGTCACAATGAGACTTTAGTGATCCTGTGATGCTCCAGGGCAAGACCACACCTGCGGGAGACACCCTGGGAGGAACCAAATCTTCATCTGCATAGTTTCTGGGAGGGACCAAATCTTCTTCTGCAAAGTTCCTCATTGTTCTTAGATTTCCATAGCTACCCCCCCCCCCGTCTTTTGTTATACCTTGTTTATCCCAATGTGAAGTACTGAAATCTACATATTCATTTGTTACTTTTGTTTCTCCCAATGTACTGAATAAATGGTGCTGCAAGCTAGGAGTCTTTGTCTTTGCTGCCCAGAGCAGCGCTGATCAGACCCAAAGCTCAGTTTCTTCTCAGTCTTATTTTTCTACCTTTCCTGCTGCCGTGGCTCACAGGAGACTAGGACTTACTGCAGAGGTTCTGGTAAGGTCCCCTTCCCCTGTTCCCTACAATTCCCCAAGCACAGAACTGCTCCTCTTACCTGCAAGGCACTTCTCCACCACTGTGAGCCATCCTGGTCAGAGGTACTGCAGACAGAGGGATGGGCCCTGACATCAACCTCATGCCCTCCTCTGAAAGCTGAGTGTCAGGCCTGCTGGATGATGCTCCTTGTCTTGCACCAGATACCACCTCCTGGCTAGTGGGAGCCTCACCAACCCTGTCAGGTGCTGCAGATGATTCCAGGCAATTCCCAGGGTTCTCACTGGATGTTTCCAGAGCTGTGGCACAGGCTTCTGTGGGCAGCAGCAGGTCACCAGGGGACATCGGTCCTGGGCTAGGAACTCCATCTTCGTGCCCTGATGAGATCCTCACCTGGGAGAGAAGGTCAGCTCCTGTCCCTGATGCCCTGATGGGGAGCAGCCTCTCCACTGTCCCATCTGGCTGATTCACCCTTTGGGTCTCTACAGGAAAACAGGCAAGGTAAAAACAATTCACACTTGGAAGAGTCTATGACAAAGATTTTGCAAAGTAAGTGGATTCATTGTCCCATGTTCGTAGTAGTCAAAGGCTGAGAATAACTTAAATGACTGTCAGGAAGTTGTCTGAAAGGGGGAGCAACCACACAATGGGATGTTGCATAGCTATAAAAAATGAGAAATTACTATCATTATAGGCAGATGTGGAATGATCTCAGAATATACTGGAAGTGAAAAGAAGGAAAGTGGAGAACTGGGATACAGAACCTGTTAGAAGCTGTTTACCTAAGAAGGGAGAACAGTGTGTGCGTGTGTGTGTGTGTGTGCACGCGTGTGCACGTGTGTGTGCATATAAGCACGTACAATGTGCACTAAATAGACTGGAGCTCAATGGGAAGACAAAGCTTTTTATTTTTGTTTTGTTTTGTTTTTTAGTACCACGGATCAAACTCCGGTCCTTGCACTTGAGCAGCAGATGGCAAAACCACTGAGCTAAATCCCCGGCCCAAGACAAAGATTTTTAGATGGCTATATATGGGCGAAGAAGATGGTACAGAAAACAAGGACAGAAGCTGGACTTCTTCTAATGTACCTTGCTTTGTCAATTTGACTTTGGAACGGTCAGGCTTAATTTGCCCATGACCTGTTTAATGAATATGTTGTTAAATTCCAAACTACAGTTTTTAGCAGATGAAAAAACTGCCGCCCTCAATAAAACATGCTGCTCCTCAAGATGGCTAAAAACCAGATACAAACTGAGCCATTTCTCCAGGCAGACAGAACACAGAATGGGATGTTATGGAAAAAAGATAAGACTACAAAGTATAACACAACATCTTCCTGGTGCCAAGTTACCTGGTAATATCCAGACATCTGCTTTGACTGCTGCATGGACTCCAACCACAAATATTTGCTCCAACCCCTGTACGTGACTGATCCCTTCCCAATCCCCTATAAAACTCCCTCCTTTCTCTTTGTTTGCCACTGACAGCTTTGTTGCCTTCAGTCAGCCTATACTCAAGTGAATAGTCTGTGCCTTGTTGCCTTCTACTAGCCTGCTCGGATGGTCTCATTCTTCTGCCATTTGCAACAGGAACCACGTAAATATGATAGAAAATTTTTCAATAAATGAAAATTTATTTACGTTTTGTTTTGTTTTGTTTTGTTTTGAGACAGGGTCTCACTACATAGTTCAGGCTGGCCTTGAACTCACTATGTAGCCCAGGCTGGCCTCAAACACAAGGTGATCTAGCAGCTCAGCTTCCCTAGTCCTGGGATCATAAGCATGCATCACCATACCACCATATATATATATATATTTCTGCTACATTAGGATTAGAGACAAGTTCTGTTTAGCAATGACTCCAAGAAAAGTGTTTTGGCTTTTTTATTGTTGGTTTTTTGTTTTGTTGGTACTGGGGATTGAACTCGGGACCTTGCACTTGCGAGGCAAGCGAGGTGCCATTGAGCTAAATCCCTGGCCCCTGTTTTGTTGTTGTCATTGCTTTTGGTACCAGGGATCAAACTCAAGACCTTGCACTTGCGAGGCAGGCGGCCCTGTTGTTGTTTTTTTTTTTAGTACCAGGGATCAAACTCGTGTCCTTGTGCTTGCACAGCAGGCAGCAAAACCACTGAGCTAAATCCCCAGCCCAAGGCCCTGTTGTTGTTTTAAGACAGGGTCTCGCTGTGCAGTCCAGGCAGGCCATGAACTCACTGTGCAGCCCAGCCTGGCTTCAAACTTGCAGCAATCTTCCTGTCTCAGTGTCCCAAGTGCTGGGATTACAGCCATGCACCACCATACCCAGCTAAAAAAAGTTTTTATATTTTATTTTCACATTAAAAATCAGTTGGACTTGCCTCAGCCTCAAGGTATTTATGTAAAATTAAATGAAAGCTGGCAGTAAGCTGCACTTTTTTCTACATAGGAAGTAAAGCAAAATGAAATAAAATAAAGTTTATTATTAAGTTGGTGGCATAGCCTACATGGAAAGGAGCTATTCCAAGTGATTTCTTTTTTTTTTTTTTTTTTGAGACAGCATCTCAGGCTGGCCTCAAACTCATGGTGATCCTCCAGCCTCAGCCTCCCAAGTGGCGGGATTACACGTGCGTGCCACCACACCTGGCCATGTTCCTTTTATTTTATTTTTTATTGTTTGGTACTGGGGATTGAACTCGGGACCTTGTGCTTGCAAGGCAGGCAACGGAACCACTGAGCTAAAACCCTGGCCCTGTTCCTTTTATTTTTTTAAACTGGGTCTCACTGTGTCACTCAGGCTGAATTCCTGGGCTCAAGCAATCCTCCAACTTCAGCATCATCAGTAACTGGCATGTGCCATAATGCCCAGCTCCAAGTGCTTTCAAAACATTGCAATTGACTGTGGACATCTGCAATCATGTACACATAAAGACAAAAAGAACTGCCGAAAAAGAAAAAAGCAGCTTCAACAATTTCCCATTGGTCACACTTTGGGTGATATCATTGTATTTTTATATAGGAAACAGCAAATGGGCCCACTCACCTTCCCAATGCCCCCTGATGGCAGCTTGCACTCCCCTGGTGCTCAGCCCATGCTTTGGTTTTGCTTCCTTCTCTTCCACTGGCTCTTTGTTCTAAAATAATGACCATAAAAAAATCATTGTCACCAACATCCATCAGGTCGTAAACCTTTGTTGACCACCTACCATGTGCTTAAGATAAAGGTATTTAGGTTATTAGGCATCTTGTCACAGTAATATTAGTAGGTAAATGCTATCTAAATATTATCTAAATGCCATCTAAATATTAAGGTAAATACTACTAAATATTATCATTTAGAGATAAAGGCACCAAGGCCTCCCCAAGGCTATAAAACTTAAAAGAAGAGCCCAGTTTCGAACCCAGAACTCAAGTTGTTTCCAATCCTTCTATTTATTGTTGGTGATCTGCAGGCCTAGCCCCAAACAGGGGTTCTGAATCCTGAACTCCATTAAATCCGTGCTTAGCAGGGAAGGAGTGCTGCGCCAATGACTCCGGTCTGCCCGGCAGCCTCCTCGCAGACCCCAAGGTCACTCTTTTCCAGGATGCAGTGAGGCCAGTAGCACAAACATGCCAGCTCACCTTACCCATCCTCACCACTTAGTCCAGCTCCGTAAGCTCTCTGTACCTCACGTTCACATCTGCAAACTAGGATCTATGGAGTACTCAACAGTGCTGGTGATTTTGTCCTGCTTGAAGCCAAGAGCCATCAGTGTCAAAGGAACCCACTGTGTAAAGATGGCAGGTACGGCCCCAGGGGAACTTTCAGCAGCTCTCCCTTAAATCTGAGCCTGTGCAAGACCAGAGCCTAGCATACCTGGGCTTTCAGGCTGAAACAGGGAGCTCTCAAGCAAATATCCTACACACGCTCACCTCTTGCTGGGCCGTAGCGCTTTCAGGGGCTTCAAGGTTCTGACTGGTGAAGTCCCTAATATGACTTCTGACTCCCAGGCCAGGTCACAGCAGCAGCTCTGCTCACAGCCCAGAGCCTTGGCTGGGCCCCCAGGCACGAGACACGCCAATAAGGGCCTTTCTCCTTCCATGGCCACAGAGGTCCTTAACTGGGAGCCCTGAGACCAAAAACAGCTCAGGCTTATGTTGTTTGGCTTGTGCAGCATTTTAAAAATGTTTATTTCCAACGTTAGATATCTGTGTATTTAGACTAAAATTTTAGGATCCTTGTAGGGGAGATAGAATTTGTGTGTGTGTGTGTGTCTGTTTCTCCTCAGTGTCGGGGTAGAACCCAGTGCCTTGTGCATGCTAGACAAGTGCTCTACCACTGAGCTCCATCCCCAGCCAAACTGTTCTATATTTTGATTGTGGTGGTAGTTAGCTGGGTGTACACATTTGTTGAACTGTATACTTAAAATATACATAGTTTGTGTGTGTGTGTTTGTGGCTTATTGTATATAAATCATACTTAATAAGTATTATTTTATTCTTATGCCTTAATTAAACTAATTAGAAAAAAATTCTGATTTCCTTACTTCTCTTGAAAAAAATCAAAAGATCTGGCAATTATCTATGCTCAGATAGCAAACATCAGCTAGGGCAGTTCCTGAGTTGCTTATAGACATCACTGATCACAAATGTCTTCATGGGCTGAGGGTTTGGTTTGCTGTTTTTTCCTATGCTACAGTTTCCCATTTCCTGCAGTCCTATTACCCATGCTCACCCCTTCAGGATTCCAGGACATTGAATTTTGCCCTGTGAATGGTAAGGACACAACACATGTAGACGCTCAGCCCAGTGCCTGGCATGTGGTAGGCACTTAATAAAAATGCTACCTGCTGTTGCTATGATTACCAACAATGCCATTGATGTGCCACAGACTCTGCTCAGCAAAGAGCTGTCCCTTATTCTTCTGCAGGCTTAGTCTTCTGTCCTGCCACCCCCATAGCTGGGGAGAACAGCTGGCATTTTCACAGACCTTCTCCTATTTCACCCTACCAGTAGAAGGGACTGTCCTTTGGCAGACCTTATTGCGCTCAAACTGTCCTCTCCCTCCCTCTGCTTTAGTGCACGCAAGCCTAAACACACACACGTAAACACACACAGCACATGGAGCCAGGCCTCTATTTTCAGGACTCAATTGCCTTGTTTGTGTGTGCAGAAGTAGAAGAGACCTTGAACACCATTCCAGGGGGTTGATGGTTCTGAACAGCTTGACCATGATTCTGGCCCACCCCTGGCTTGAACTTGAATTTATCTTTCCTGAGAGAACCCCTGGCTTTTAGAAATAATCTTTTTTTTTTTTTGGTACCAGGGATCGAACTTGGGACCTCGCACTTACAAGGCAGGCGCAGGAACTGAGCTAAATCCCTGGCCCTAGAAATAATCTAATTCATTGTTGCAACCAAAGTGCTGCTGAGTACTTCAAAAGATCCAAACATGACCTTTACAAAGTTCTGGAATAATTTTCACATTTAACATCCAGGGCTAGGATTTAATTCAATTCCACAGATGACTACTGTGGCCCTACTCTCTTAGAAGACACAAAGAAGGTCTCCAGAATGCCTCCATAACTCAGTTTTCAGCACTGACAATGTGTTAAATAGCTGTGGTTGGGTATCAGTTCACTATCTGTCCTCTGAACACTTTCTTCAAGACCAGCTTGGGAAGTAAAGGCTTCATATCATAGTGGGCCAACAAGCAGCTGACAACCAGTTCAGAGACTGGACTCACCTGTAGATAGTTACCAATATGTGTATGAAACCCAAGGACCAGAAAGTGACCCATGAAGTGCCCAGTGGAGCAATGCTGACAAGAAATGTAGCAAAAATCAAGAGTAGTTGTATGACTTCCCCCATCCAGAAATGCCTAAATATTTGCAACGTGACAGCTAACCTCATTAATATATAAAGAGCTCTTATAAATCTGTAAGAACAAGGCAGAAAAAAAAAAAAGGAATGAACAAAAATACAAAGAGTTTTAAATGTATAAATGATGTTCAATCTTTTAGTAAAAGAAACATAAATTACATGAAAGAAATATAAATTAAAACTACAGATATATCATTCTATCTGTTTTGGTTATGTTTGAAGTTTTCCTTAGTAAAAAGCTTTAAAAATTTTTTATGAATTCAAAAGAAGAGTTAGCTTTCAAGAGACATATAACCAACTGCCTTGTTTTGATTTGTTTCAAACAAACTATAGAAATTTTATAGAGCATAAATATGTGAACACCAACTTTGGTAATAATAGAAATTATCACCTTTTACTGGTTAGATAGAATAATCATGTATGCTTAGCTTTTTAAAAAGAGCCCATATATTTTAGATATAAACTCCGAAACGGTTTTTTTTTTTTTTTTTTTTTTTTTTTTTGGTACCAGGGTTGAACTCAGGTCCTTGCACTTGCACAGCAGGTGGCGAAACCACTGAGCTAAATCCCTGGCTCTCTGAAATGTTTATGAAAGACAAAAGTCCTAGATTTGCTTTAAAATAATCTAGATAGGGCTAAATGGGTGGTGAATTGATGAAATGCCCTTGGTCTTCAGGCCATGATGAAGTGAGAGATAGGTCACAGGGTTCATTACACAGTGGGCCTTCTGTATCCATGGGCTCTGCAACTGAGAACGCAACCAACTTTAGATGTAACACATCTGAGGGGAAAGGCTGCATCTGTACTGAACATGTACAGACCTTTTCTTTTCATTAGTTGCAAGTAATGTACAACAGCTATTTACATAGCATTTACATTGTATTATTATTGTATAAGTAATCAAGAGATGATTTCTGGATGGGGAGGTACATAAATTACATACAAATACTGTGTCATTTCATATAAGAGACTTGAACATAAGTGGATTTTGGTGTCAAATGGGGTCCAATCCCCCGTGGGTAACAAGGAATGAGTGTACTAATCTCTGCTTTTATAAATGTTTGAAGGCTTTCATATTAAAATACATCCACAATAAGGTCTTGTTTTACATTTACCAGCCAGGAAAGGAATTTTAAAAATTGGATACAATGCTTTATTAGCCACAGTGGAGGCGATAAGCACTCCCATATGTAATGGTTAGAAGGCTAAGTTGGAATAACTTTTTTCAACGTTGATTTGGCTTTAATCAATACAAGTTTACCCTTTGGTTTAGTATTTCCCCTCTTAGGAATGTATCATACAGATAAACTCATACTGTGTTCAAAGACATACATCTAAAGATATTCACTGCAGCATTATTTTTAAAAGCTAAAGATGACAAACAGTATAAACAATGATATGTGACTAGCTAGCAAATTAAGACACATTCCCCAAGATGTACTCTGCAACTTTAAGAAGTAAGAACAAGGGCCGGGGATTTGGCTCAGTGGATTCGCCGCCTACTGTGCAAGTGCAAGGACCCGAGTTCAATCCACGGTACCAAACAAACAAAAAAATAAGAACAAGAAAATTTTCTAGGTATAAATATGAAACAATGCCCAAAATACATTAAGTACAATTTTTTTTTTTGGTACTGGGGATTGAACTCAAGACCTTGTGCTTTCGAGGCAGGTGGCGGCACCACTGAGCTAAATCCCCGGCCCTAAGTAAAAATTTTTTAAAAAATCAAAGAAAGCACATTGTGGGTAATATTTGGGTGAAAACAAAACAAAGTATGAAGCCATTATTTGTATCAAAGTGCTTGCAGATGCAGAGTCTATATCTGAAAGAATTTAGAAAAATCTGGTACCTATAATTGCTTGTGGGTATAAGGGAAGTTGTCCTAGGGACAGAGGGGTGGAATAGGAGGGAAATGGATTCTTTTCATTCTACATGAGTGTTTTTCCTAGGTTTGGTTTTGTTTTTGTTTTATTTGAGGAAATAACCCACGGCATTCTGCATCATGAGTATTTTTTCTTCTGCATATTAATTTGATTTTCTTTTTAAAGCTATGAATTGGATTTATTTATTAGATTGATTTTCTTTATTGAAGCTGAGGTTGGTTATCAGTAAGCAAGAGCCACTGCAGAAGTCACTTCATCCAGCCTGGGAGACAGCTAGGGTGGGGGCTTCTCTGGGGGGTGCTGCAGGGCAGGGAGTGGGAAGGGTGAGGGCTACACAGGTGAGCTCTGGCCTGGCTGGGCTGGAAAGGCCCCCTGCTGTTTTCCTGCGACAGCCTCAGTAGCTGATAGTCAGTACAAACTGAACCCTTTTAGACCCCAACTCATTCCCTGCCAGAGGCTAGTCAGTGACAGCAGAGATCCCAAACAGTTGCTCCAGGCTGACTAAGTGTTGCTAAGTGGCTGACCCTCAGCTGTTCCCAAACAGGGTGTTTCTGCCACATACTTCACCCCCATCTTTCTCCTCCCAGCAGGTTTGATTATGAAACCTTTGGGAACAGCTGCTTCCAGAAATGCCACCCTCCACCCTTGGACTCTGGCTCCTGCCTCTGTTGTCCCCCATGGGCCACTGTCAACACTTATCTCCCCACAGGCAGCTGCTCACTCCACTCACTCTGGGACAAAGCACAAGGCTGGGACAGGAAGGGGGGATTGTGTTTCTGCTCAGGGGTAATGGACCATTCCCCATCTGTCTCCCACCCCAGGTGTGAAAGAGCAGGAAGGACCTCTGAGGGGAAGAGAAGCCCCAGAAGTGTTAAAGAAGCTTAATGCGCTCCTCTCCCTAACTATCATTGTCCCCTACATCTTGGCTGCCTGGAGCTGCCCAAGACCCCACAGTCCTGGCTAACACACTGCCTTTTCCTTTCCCTGGGAGAGCAACAGTCAGTGGACTTTCTGGAAATCCACCTGTGACCTCTAAGGTTCAATCTCTCCTTTTCTGCATCAGCAGAACACACAGGAACACAAGAAGGGGAAAGCATCCCTCTAGGTCTTCTAAGACTAGCTATCTGGCCAGAACCGCCAGTCCCCCACCACAGACACCTGAGCCTCCCTTCAAGCCAGGACAGGGAAAACAGAACCAACCTCCTCAGGGCCATCAGCCAGGCTGCCTTTCCTCCCTTGCATGATGAAATCCACCAACTTCGAGTTCTGGAACGCAGCACCCACCAGAGCAATGGCCCTGTCCAGAGCCACCACCATACTGAAGAGGGCTTCAAGCCTGGCACTATGCTGGACACCATCCTGCTGCACAGCCCTCACCAACTCCAGGACCTCAGGCCACCCAGCCTGAGCATCAGCTGGAGAAGCACAGTCAGCTCCCGCCAGGTCCAGCCCTTGAGAGGCCTCCAGTCGCTGCAGGCCTTGCTCCAGGTGGCCCATGCCCCGGCACACACAGTGCAGTTTCTCTGTGACATCTTCCTGGAAATTCAAGAGCTTGTCGACCTTCTCATTCAGCACGTTAAGCTTGTTGTCCATGGCAGTGAGGCAGGCCTTGCCCAACACTGGCAGACCTCGGGAGCCCAGACTTTCCTTGGAGGCTCCTGACATTGTGACTCAGGCTAGAGAAGGGCTAGGGCAAGGAAATAGAAAAGCCACAAATCTGTGGCTTTCACTTAGGCAGCATCTGTGAGACCATTGTCCTTGTTAGCTAACAGTCTCACCCTGCAGCTCCAACGTGCATTGACAACTGGGGCTGTGTAGGGAGCTCAGAGGGCTGGGTTCTCTCCATGCCTTTGCCTTGCTTATCTCCCACTCAGCCATGGGCTGTGAGTAACAAGCTCGGTTTGGCCCAGATCCCTTCTCCTTGGGGCCCCTTTGACATCATGGCAGTGTAGAACATTCCTCTCTTGAGAGGCTGCTGATGGGCAAATATTTTAAGAATTTTCCCAGGTTAGGCAGGGGTTCATGCAGCTGAAGCTAAAGGCTGGGAGAAAAGGGTCCTTTAGGTAACACATCTATGAGCTGGATTCTACAGCGAGGCTTCAGGGATCTCAGGCACTGAGGAGATGAAGTCCCACCCACTACATATACATCTAATTCATAATGGAGAGCAAGACAGAAATGGAAAGAAATAGAATATTCAACCAATGTCTAACTTTTGCCATGGTGAAAAATTTGATGCTTCTGCAAATTAAAAACTGTTTTGCCAATGCCTGAAACATGAGTTTAGACTGCCTGTGGGGTGAGTCTGCAGCCCCTCCCAAAAAGGGCCCTCAGTCACTAGTCACTTGTAACTTGAAATAGAACTAAGGAACAACAGCCTAGACTACTTGCCAGCTCCACCCCACAGGTCATGTTCCCTGCAAAGCCACTGGGGGTCATTTACCAGTGACCCTGTGGTCCAATAATGACTATGTAGGTATCAAGACCCATTTTCTACACTGATACAGACTCAGCAAGGTCCCGAGGACAATGAGGCTCATGTTTCCTCTGCTTTCTAAATGTTTTAGACTCGGAAACTCATTTTGAATGAAAGTTTTATAGAAGCATCAAAAACAAATCAGAGAAGCAGAGGTGCAAGATGCTCAGGTCATCGCTGAGGTGGGACACAAGGGACCTACCTGAGTCCCAACAACACCAAAGTGAAGTCTGACTTATTCTTTTTATCTAACCCCTCATCAGGATAAAGCAGGGCACAGAGAGAAATGTGTCCAAGGTCACCCAGGCACAAGGTCTCCTGAGGATTGTTTCACCATAACCTGTGAGGTCTGCAGGTAGGATGAGGGGTGTGTTCTCCATAGTGTCCCCCTTCTGAGTAAAAGTAATTATGATACACTCTAACCTGGAAATTTGACATCCAAAAGCGCCACTCAGGGCCAGGGATTTAGCTCAGTGGTTCCGCTGCCTGCTTCGCAAGTGCAAAGTCCCGAGTTTGATCCCCGGTACCAAAAAAAAAAAAAAAAAAAGCGCCACTCAGTGGCTTTGCTATTTTAAGCCACAGGTAACCTACAAATACAATGTGCTTGCTGTATAAATGCAGATTGGCCACAACTCTTTTTTCTCCATCCCCATTCTGTATTAGGATAGCTGCACCTAAGCAGCCCACATGGAAGTCCATACCATTCCTAGGTACTGGGTGTCATTGGTAGAATGACCTACGGCATTGGTGGTGAACCTGTGGCACACATAACCACAGTGGGCACCCAGAACCCTTTCTGTCAGCACACGAGCCAAGTCACCCTAGCGGCCGAGCATTAGATAACAGTTGTTTTTTCTAAACCAAAGCTTCAATATTCAGGTTTAATTGCAGTGTGGCACTTTGTGATAAATAAGTGGGTTTTGGGTTACAGTTTGGGCACTCAGTCTCTAAAAGATTTGCCATCACTGACCGAGGGCCTGCTCAAAATAGCATTAGTCTGTTTTAGCCACTGTGATTATTTACACACACACACACACACACACACACACACACACACACACAGAGGCACGGTGGCACACACAGACAATCCCAGCACTCCAGTAGCCTGAGGCAGGAGAATCCCAAGTTTAAATTCAGCCTTAGCATTTTAGCAACTTAGTAAGACCTTGTCTCAAAATAAAAAATAAAAAAGGGTTGGGAAAGTAGCTCAGTGTAAAGGTTCAATCCTCAGTACTGCAAAAGAAGAAGGGAAGAAAAGAAAGAAGGGCAGGGGAGAAGGGAGAAAGGGAGGGAAAGAGTCCTTAGAAAAAGAAATTAGGTTGTGCAGAAGCTTTTTAATTTGATATGATTCCATTTGTTGATTCTCAGTACCATTTCCTGTGCCACTGGGGCTCTCTCTGTTTAGAAAGTCCCCTATGTCTTCAAGAGTTTTACCTATTTTATCTTCCAACAGATTGTTTCTAACATTTAGATCTTTGCTTCATTTTTATTTTGGTGAGATATATGAGTCTAGACTCAAAATCTGCATGTGCATATTTTCCCAGCACCATTTATTAAGGAAGATATCTTTCCTCCAGTGTATGCTTTCAGACCCTTTGTCAAAGATCAAACAGCTGAACGTGCCTGAGGTTCTGTTTCCTCTATTGATCCACATGTCTGTTTCCATGCCATGCTGTTTTTATTAGTAACTTTGTAATGTAACTTCAGATCTGAGAAGTTACTCCAGAAAGAATGGCTATCATGAAGAAATCAAATAATAATAAACGCTGGCAAGGCTGCGAGGAAAAAAGAATCCTTCTACATTGTTGGTGTGAATGTAAACCAGTACAACCGCTCTGGAAATCAGTATGGAGGTTGCTCAAAAAACTAAAACTGTCAATTAAAACTTTTAGTGCCATCATATTACAGTGATACATGTATACCTATGTTTATAGCAGCACAATTCATAATAGCTAGATCTTGATATGATGACTTTAACTCTTCTAGGAAGGTAGCAAGAAGGGAATAGCTGGCTCAAATGGAATTTCGAGTTTTAGTTTTCTGGAGTAACATGGAATCTCAAGTGCTGTTTTAATTTGCATTTCTCTAATGGCTAGCAACATTGAACATTTCTTCATGTATTTATTGGCTATTTGTACTTTTTCTTCAAGAAATATCTATTCATTTTAGTTGCCTGTGTTTTGATTGGGTCTTCCCAAAAGAGTTAAAAGCATCATACCACAGTGTTACCCATGTTTATAGTGCACAATTAGTAATAGCTAAACCTTGGAAACAGCCTATATGCCCATCAACAGATGAAAGGATAAATAAAATGCAGTTATTTACATACAGTGGAGTACAACTCTACTGTAAAGAAGGATAAACTTGAGGCATTTGTAGGTAAATGGGTTTAGCCTCGAGACCATAATGTTAAGTGAAATAAGACAGACACATAAATTTAAATATTGTATTGTATGGTTTCTCTTATATGAGAAACCCAAAATCTAAGTAAAGAGTAAAATAAAATAGGAAGTAGGAGATCTTTTTTAAATGGAAAGGAAAACTGGTGGAGGAGGAAGTGTAAGGAGGGGAGAGAGGGAAGGGAAATGGGATGAAAAAAGGATTGAGAGGAAAAAAATGAAAATCGAGCTTTTGCAAATGAGAAGAGAATGAAGGGATGGAAGGCTCAGGGAGGGATGGAAGGGGTAGGGGATGAAAAGAATTAAGATGTGGTTTGTACCAACTCCCCATGACAAAAGTAATCATTATGTACTGCAAACATGTGCTAATAAAAAAATTAGGGCTGGGCCAGGGATTTAGCTCAGTGGTTCCACTGCCTGCCTCGCAAGCGTAAGGTCTCAAGTTCAATCCTCAGTACCAAAAAAATAAAAAAATAAAAAAATTAGGGAACACTGTATTGCAGCCCGTCTTAGGCAGGACCCATCTGCTATACAAAAGGTACCGCATCTGAGGAGGACCACTCTTTCCCCTACAATAATTCATACTTAATACCTCCCTGTGGAACCAGGATTTCCTGACTCAAACTTTGGGAAATGGCTGCATAGATAAATCTCTACAAGTCCAAAGCCCAGCCCAGGGTCTCTCTCTCAGTTGGTGCCAATAATGTTTGTGAAATAAAGTTCCCATCAGTCTACAGAGACAGAACTCTCCAGGACAGACTTTCTACCAACACAGGCTGCTTCACTACTATCACTGCTATGGAGATCAACCAAAGGGTTGGGTTACCAAAGCTCTGGAAGATATTGAAAGTCCAAATGAAACAAACAAATGCCCCATACACAAATCTATCTCTAAAGTTAGTCGTTTAAATTACAAAAGAATTTGCCCCAAGTCTCCTTTAACCAGCAAGTGTATAAGGAAGTTCATTTACTAGCAATGGGACCTCTGAAGCCATCCACTGCTCTAGAGCCACCTCAAACCTCCCAGAGGACAGAGCAGGGCCCCTTTGGCCTGCCTACCTTGGACAAACCAACCTTCGGGCAATTCACACAGCTGGTGTTTGGTACCGTGGTACTGGAGGGATGAACTAAGGGGAGGCGCCCGGTGGAGCTGACTGTGGAGAGTCTTCTCTTGAGGGGAGGCAGTAGATTGGCTTTCCCAGAGCAGTCAAAAGTTCAGGACAGGAAACCCTGATGAGCCCCAGCAGTGTGCTCTAGGACCCTCTGTGATCCCTGTTCAAAACACACTCAAAGAAGTTCTTGAAGCTTCTCTGATGAAAAGTCATAACCAAGAAAACCAGCTTTAAATCCCTTTTGGTCCTCAGCCTTCAGGAGAAATGAGCTTGTGCACACGAGTTTCCTGAGGGCTGACTTGAGTCTTCTCCCCAACTCTCACTGATACACAGGGCACAGCAAGTATGGGGCAATGCTTCTTGGGCAATGTTACTTGTTCAGAAGATAGAGGAGGACCCACACCCCCATGATAGGAGAAGGAAGACAAGAGAAGAGGCAGCTGCACTAGACTGACATGGGGCATCAAATCCAGTAACACTTTTTTTGTTCTTGGACAGCTGGTCCACTTCTGCAAAAAGATAGGCTCCCTCTCTTGCCCAGGGTAGGCCTGGTCCAAAGAGTAGGACAAGAAAATTTGGAGTCTTGGGCCTTTATCCCATGGACCCTGGATGGAGAATGTGCAGTTATTTATTTTGTGTACTCAGTTTGTAAGTGTATCCTCTGTATTCAATAAACAGGCTGCCCTCCCCAAGGATGGCTGCCTATTCACTCCAAAAAAAAAAAAAAAAAAAAAAAAAAGATAGGCTGGCCTCTCTGCATGCCCTAAGGTAGGGTTAGCTTTCATGAACCTCAAGATTCTTCCCTGGTCTTCTGGTTACCTTACAATCTTGGGTTTCACGGAGTGAGAGAGATTGCAACATCTTCACTCTAAAGTGCTATCAAAACTCTGACTCAAGTTGAAAGATTGACCTCTCATATTTATCTCTTTTCTCTCCAGAGATCCAATTAGAGTGATAGTAAAGGAAGAAAATAAATACATACTGTCAATGACAAAGAGAATGGAAGAGGAGCCATTGGTGAATAAGTTTTATCAATGAATTTCTGGAAGATGGAAAGCTATTGAAGGAGAGGTAACTAGAAAAACAAGAAACAGAAAACCACAGCCTGGACCAGGAACAGATGAATACACACAATTGTAGAGCCAGTCTGCTCTATAAAAACCCAGAGAAGCCTCTGGACCCTGAGACCCCGGGTGGATCAGAAATGCAACACTGAGAAACCAAATCCTGGTCCACTCCTCTTTCCCCACACCTCTGCACAGGGGAACATGGCCAGGAACCCACCTCCCACCAGTCTATTTCTGGGTCCATATTATAATAGCTCTATGCACTGGCACTGGGGGATCCCGCAGAAGCTCCCCACTTCATCATGCTCAATAAACCAAAGCAGTTAACAAACCTTCCCCACCCACCCAGATTTTAGTACCTTATTCTGAAACATGCATAGGCAAAAAAGGATTAACAGGCACTCCAAGAAAGTCCCCAAGATAAAAAGAGGAGATTAAAAAAAATATAAAAACATAATCATGGAGGAAACAAAGAAAATGAGAAACGGAAGAAAATTTCAAAAAGGGTATCATTCATAGCCACGGGAAAGTATGTGAAAGATGATTCCATCCATTAAAAGAGGATGTTATGGAAAAACATCCCATGGAATATAAGAGAGGTCTTGAAAATTCAAAATATGAGAGTTAAATTTCAAAACTCTAAGCTATGGATTAGAAAATAACAGTATTACTTTAGAAGATGGAACTTAAAAATAAAGGCATATACATAAGGAGAGAAAAGGTGTTTGACTCTGGATCCAGCTGGTCTCATATATAATTAATTGGAATTTCAGGAATAAAAATGAGAAAAAGTGAAAGAAGTTATCAAAGAAATATTGCAATATTATGCAAATTTAGAAGGATAAATTCACCCTTTGCTCTTTTGGTTTTGTTGTCATTGTTTGTTTGTTTTGGTGCCGGGGATCGAACTGGGGTCCTTAGGCTTAGCCAACCAGGCGGTGGAACCACTGAGCTAAATCCCCAGCCTCAATTGTTGTTGTTTTTGAGCCAAGGTCTCACTATGTTGCCCAGCCTGGAACTCACAATCCTCCTACTTCAGCCTGCCAAGTAGCTAGGATTACAGGCGTGCTCCGCCACACCCCACAAGGATAAAGAAAGGATTACAAAAGCTCTCTGAAATAAAAGAAAATCACTGAAATCAGAATAACATCAGACTTCTCATCTTAAAAACTGGATGCTAGAAGATAGGTTCCATATAGAATTCTATATCAGAAAGCATTTCCCCTCAGAATTTGTCAGAGGATAGAATGAAAAGTATTATGACTTGCAAAGATCCCCAAAAATCTATGTACTCTTTGCTTTTATTTCTTCATGAACCGTTAAGGAAAGTCCTTTAATGAGAAAGAGAGAGAGAGAGAGAGAGAGAGAGAGAGAGACAGAGAGAGAGAGAGAGAGGAAGAGAGGAGGAGGAAGATCAATAATTCAGGAGACAGCAACTTCTGGCCCAAAGTTGAAACAGGTGAATGAAAATTCCCCCAAAAAAGAGAATTCTGAAAGGGAAAAGACAGTATACAATATTAAGAGCATGGCTCAGACTGGGTGTAACTCCTGCATTTGCCAGTTATTAGCTAGAATTGTAGCCAGTGTTTACTTAACCTCCCTGAGTCTGCACTTCTTTTCTGTGACATAAAAATAATAACTATACATGCAGTTGCCTGGAGTTGGTGGGAGGGTTACAGGAGAATTTTTTTTTGTTTTTGTTTTTTGGTAGGGAGGATCGAACTCAGGACCTTGTGCTTGGGAGGCAGGTGGCGGAACCACTGAGCTAAATCCCTGGCCCAACAGGAGAATGTTTTAATGCCCCTAGAGCAGCGCTTGACACACAGGAAGAGCTCAGAATTTAGCCATCAGCAGGGTGATGGCAGACAGGGCAAAGGGGGAACAAAAGGAATTAGAAAGGTCAAGAAAATCAGAGTTCTTACCACAAAGAATGATATTATAATATAATAATTGATTTTGCAATGAATATTTTTAGCTATTAATACTGCAAACACTTCACTAAGTAAAAACAGCAATATAATCTATTGGAAGAGGGAGGGCAGGAAGTATAAGAGCTAAGTCTTCATTTGTCTTAATAAGAAGCCCATAGATAAGAGACAGCCAATATTGAAATATGGAGGCAAATAGAAGAAACCACTAAAAGACTTCCACATGTTTGCTCTGAGGACCAGGACAAGAAGCAGGTTAGGCAGAATTCAAGGCACAGCATCTAAGGGACATTTTATTGATTTCTGTGTTTATAACAATGCATGTGGAAATGAAGGGTCTCGTTCTAACAAAATCAAATATTATGAGCATTTTCCAAGAGAGGGGAGGCAGTTGTCTAAAAGAAACGTGCTCTTTTCTACATTATGCAAATGTTTCATGGGCCAGCTGCATACCTGGAACTAACTTCACCTCTCTGTTTTTTTTGTTGTTTTTGTTTTTGTTTGGTACTGGGGTCGAACTCAGGACCTTGCACTTGCAAGGCAGGCATGGTCCCACTGAGCTAAATCCCCAGCCGAACTTCACCTTTCTGAACACAGCTCAAGAGGCTCATAACAGCACAATATTCACAGGGCTGCCTGAGTATGATGTAAGTACAACACTCATATCATGCATTTAGCTCTTAAAACGGTAGATTAGAACTGCCATCCTCAAAACCAACCCCACTTTCTTCCCACCTCCTGCCCCAGCTGAGAAGCCCCAAGATAGTGTGCTCAACCACCTTGTTGTGGGGTAGAGAGAGCAGGAAGGGGGAGGATGGTTCTACAGTTCTAAGCCATCACCTGGCCCAGCCCAGATCCCCACCCATCTCTCCCACATGCACCCTCATTTGCCATCTATTCAGAAGGTACAAACATGCTCTCAACTGAGCTGAGCTTTTTTCAGAAAAGAAAACAGATGAAAAAGAACCTCAGGAAGCGTTGCAGAGTTTAATGAGACTTCAGGGTTAGCTGCATTTGGCATCATTTGCCCACTGCACCTCACGTTAGTTAGGAAAGGCCCAAGGTGACCATCCTCAAAATGTTCCTGGCAACCAAAGCTTTCTGTTAAGTTTCTTAGCCCAAGAGGACCTAGGTCTGGGTAACAATTGTCACCGGAGCTCCTTCAGTCCCATGACCTTCCAATTGTTCTTCAGGCTCCTACTTCAAAGCACACTGGCATGGAGCTGCTCTTACCGCAAATATCTGGGTGTAATCTGATGTCCGTTGCTGGCCTCTGGTGCTAGGACCCTGCAGTGTTGGAATGGGGCACAGAGTCCCCATCCTGCAGCAGCTGTGGCTGTGCCAGACCAGTGTTTACTCCGCCTGGAGATGGATTCTGCCCAGCTGCCTTGAGCACTGGGAATGAAGTGGGCTGGCCGGCCAGAATGGTTTCTCTGGAAGAACTCAGGGAGTAGCGATAAGCCTGGCATTTCCGCTTATCTCTGACCCTGTCCCAGGCCCCACGGTATCCAGAGGCTTCACTTGGTTATCTGCCTTGCTGGGCTGTATCTGCCTTCCTGGGGGCCTACTTCCTGCATCACTTAGCAGAGTGTTTAGCTGTGAAACAAACATTGTGAGGTCCAAGAAGGGGGAGAGAGAAGGAGTCCTAGGGCAAAACTCACCTCAGTTCAAAACCCACAATCCTGGTTCAGCGGCCCAGATGAATTGGGAATTATTGCACACCAGGACAGAAGAAAGTCTTGACCAGCAGCAGAATGAGGAGGAACTCCTGCATTTCTTCCACAGGGTTGTATGTGCCCTGGCTGGGAACTTGGGAGCCTGGTTAGTGGCCTTCAAGCTGCAAGACTCTAGTTATTGTCTCTCCAAGGAAACTACTCAGGAAGCAATGAAGGGGTACAGGATCCCCAAGAACTGGGGCAGGCTACAGTGAAGGAAGAGGAGGGTTCTCTTGGTTAGGTCATCCCAGAGTGTCCTAGGAGAGACCAAGCTCTACACACACACTGGCATACACACAGACAGACGGACACATATTACTTTGTGACCGCAGCTTGCCTAGCATAGTTGATAGGATCCAGGGAAGGGGCTGAAAGCTTTTGATAGCAGCCCACTTTTCTGAGCCTGACCAGAGCCCAGGACCTGCAAAGCTTGGAGTGAAAAGGCACTTTCCAAAGTCCATGTAAGAGCCTGGATTTAAGTTCGGGCAGCCAAATTTAAGTTTGCATAAAACTGAAAGTACTCTAAGTAAAACTTTCTCCTTTTTGTCTACAACTTGAATTTGTCTTTAGAGGGCTGCATCTGCCAACTATCAATTCAGAAACTCAATTACATTTGCAAGTTGGAACGAAACCAGCCAGTTTCATGCCAGCACGTCGCCTTGCCTGTCTACCAGTTAACACTGCCAAGGTGTTTCCATCTGTAATACTCTGACGTGTGTCCTCATGTTTGCTGCACATCTGAAGAGGATGGATTATCATCACCATTTGACTCATGAAGAGACTGCAGCTCACAGAGAGGGAACTGAGCCTCGGGCTTGGCTCTACAGTCCTGAGCTTGTGTATACCACAGTGGGGAGGGTTTCTGGAAGCCCCCTAGCCCTAACAACACATACATAGCTTTGTGACTTCATCTTATCTGCCCTAAGGTCCGGGGCTTGGGGACTGAGAGACCCCCAGGCAGTGCCATGATTGACAGTGATTGAAAAGCATTTGAGAAAATACCTGCTACAAGGTATAAATGACCATCAGGAGTCACAAGCACGAGTGGTACAACAGCTGGGCTTCCAGAGTGTCAGGTATTTACAGAAAACTTAGCTACCTGCTACCAGGCAATTCAGAGTATAAAAGGAGGCAAAGAAATTGGGAAGGACCTCTTGGAGAAAATTGAGCTCAGCCTTGAAGGATGGCTGTCACTTGGGAAGGCCAGCGAAATGCAATTCTAGTGAGGACAGAGCAAATAAAGCTCCAAGTGGTGCCTGGTCACGAGGGGTGACAGGGTAGGAGCTGTCCTCTGTTCAGGATGTCAGTGGAGGCCCAGCTGACTCAGCAAGTGGGGCCTGAGGAGGGTAGAGCAGGAAAATTAGGCAGAAACACTGAGACCCAAAACATTTAGATCCGAAGCAGCAAGACAGAGGGACAACACTCCCTGATGGAATGTTCTGAGGTGAGGAGTAACATGACAAAGTCAGTTTAAGAACTGGTGGAAGTAATTAACTGGGGAAGGGGTTTTGACTTGGAGGAGACAAAAAGCTACTTCTGGGATGCTGGAGATGTTTTCTATCTTGGGTGGTAATCACATGGGTGTGTGTGTTTGTTCAAATTTCATGGCTGTAGTGTGTGTGTCTGTGTGTGTGTATTGCACTGCATATGGTTTATGCCTTAATCAATTCCTGCTAGCATGAAAAAAAAGGGGGAAAGGAGATGGATGGGCCTGGCAGCAGAGTGCACATGGACTGGGAGGGCTAGGATCAAGCTAAGTCATCAAATGTTTACCACTTCCAGGATGTGTTCTTCCATGTTGCCAAAACACAGGAGTGCTAAGGAAGTAGAGCAATATTTAAGAGAACAAGTCTTTGAAATTTCTCCTACAAGTGCTGCCTTAAATTCCGAGGCCTTGTTCCCAACCTACACAACTGGCAACAGAAGTTTGATCTCTCCTTGTGAGCAGGAGATTCTAGGGATCTGTGACACTTTTTCCAGATCCAACAGCTGAAAACCTCACCCCAAAAGCAGGATGCAAAATAACAGTAGCTTTTGTTAGAATCCCATTTTTGTTTAAAATATGCATGGATTCAAGTATGTTTAATTCCACATGAGACATTATAGATTATCTTTATTTTCTATAGTTTTCTTATATCTTCTAAATTTTTTTTTTTGGTACTGGTGATCGAACTCAGGACCTTGTGCTTGAGCGATGGAACCACTGAGCTAAATCCCCGGCCCATCTTCTTTCTAATTTTAAAGAGAGGTGAGCTGGGAATGGTGGCACACACCTATAATCTCTTCTCTTGGGAGGCTGAGACAAGAGGATCACAAGTTTGAGCCCAGCCTGGGTAACTTAGTGATTTAGTGAGACCCCATTTCAAAAGGGAAAGTAAAAAGTAGCTCAGGGCAGAGGCCCTGGGTTCATCAATCCCCTGTACCACCACCACCACCACAACAACAACAACAAAAAAGAGTGCATGATTTGTGTTATTTAACAAAAATTGTTTTTCTCTAGTAGTCATCATTTACTGAAACCCACAGGAATTATTCTAGACAGACTATATGCACCAGAGAGAGTTTAATTAACCAAGAACACAGAATAGTAAACTCCCTCAAGGCCCTGGTTGACAGAAAACAACATTTAATAACCTTATAGGGAGGTCTGAGGTCAATTACTTGGTCCCACATTTAACAGGCTCAAGAGTCTCTTCAGACAGCAAATCTCATCGGGAAAGATGAACGCTTTGTGCTTTATTTTTTAAATAGATCCCCCATCCAACTTGGGAAGAAATGTTCCAGACTTCATGCACAATTCATAAACTATAAAGTAGAACTATTTGGGGAATTTTTTAAAAGGAAAGTTGGTAAACATTTGGGAAAAATCACTAGCAATATTATCAAATGATTTAAGCACTTGTATTATTAATCACAGCAACAGGTTTGAAAAACAGTTCTGAAGTCTGAATTACACATACAATTCCCCCAAAGCTGTACAAACCAAAGACAAATCCATGCACCTAAAACCAAGAGCTGTTCATTTTTATTGTTTTTCTTTTCTTCCTACTAGACTCTAAGAGTGTTTTCTGGAGGGTCTGCATGCCCCTAAAGCACTGCTGGAAACACAAACACATGAGTTTATCATCTGCACTTACATACCACCTTCCATCCATGGATCCCAAGTGGTCTGTCAGAAAGGTTGTTTTCGTAAATCTCCAGTGAGATGTGTAAATATTGTTACTTCCATCTTATACTCAGTCAGGCTTAAAGCGGGGGCAGCTAAGTGGCTTGTCAACAGTTATAACTCAAGACAAGATTCCTGCAAGTTGTCCTCTGGTCTCCCTTACTCAGCTGACTGTCCCTTTGAGCTTTCTTGTTGGCCTCAGTATAAAGCATGCACTAGACCATTGTTTCCCTAGTGATGGAGGTGGCATTCTATTTCCTGCCCTGAACCTGGCCCAGGGCCCTGACTACACCACATTTAGACACAAGTGCATCAGCCGTGCGTGAGTGGGGATAGTTGGGCTCCTTGGAAACCGAAGTGGCGTGTGTCAGCTGGCCGTACCCTGCTGAAAGCCACTCCAGGCCATTCTGCTAATCCTCCATCACTTGCCCAGAGTAATCCATAAGGAAAGCTATGACGTCTCTTGGAGCTGGGTAAAAAGTGTGAACAACTTCAAGGCAGCTTTCAGGGAGAAATAACCCCTAGATATCTTGGACCAGGACCCTAGGTCAGTGCAGTCCCCCTACCCCTGCTCATTTCTATGGATGACGGATCAAAATGTGCTAGTCTTGAATTATATGCCTGACAGCCAATTGGATTCACACTTAAAATTCCCAGTTGCAGTGTTTACTTTTATGTTTGTTAATTAATGTATCTTAGAATGAGAATAGCAGTCAAGTCATGGAAAATAAGAAAGTTACTTAAAAGTTACTACCTGAACCGTGTTTCTCTGATGGCTATAGTACAATTAGAAACTAGATGTGGATGCTGGAGTTGTGGGTCAGTGGCAGAGCCCTTGTTTAGCATGTACAAGGTCCTGGATTTGACCCTCAGCACTGCTAAAGAAAAAAAAATTAGAGGTGAATTATTTTTGTCAGTTCTATCATTTGGTCATATGTATTGTCAGTTTTGGTCTATCATATATGGTATCAGTTGGCCTATCATATATTGTCAGTTTTAATTTCAATTTATTTGCCTCTAAAATGCCCTGTTGACTTTATTGAGTAGCCATATACATTCTGTGAACTGGAGGCTGGGTTAGCTGAGATTCACTCGTAATCAAAATACCTCATCTCTGATGAGCATTTATCATGTGCCGGCCACCCTACCAAGCATTTAAAATGTATTAGTTTTTAAGACACTAGATATGTACCATTCATATCTTCATTTTAAAAGAGCCACACAATTATCCCAATAGTTCCAGTTACTCAAGAGGCTGAAACAGGAGCGTTGCTTCAGCCAAGAAATTTGAGGCCAGCTTGGGCAACATAAAAAGATCCTATCTCCTTCCACCTGCCAAAAAAACACCAAAATAGTTAAACAAATAAATAACTTCCATTTTACAGATCAGGAAATGGAGGCTTAGAGAGGTCACAAAGTCACTGTATCAGTTTCCTATAGCTGCCATAGCAAATTACCACAAATTTAGTAGCTGAAAGCGGCAGAAAGGTGTTTGCTCATGATTCTAGAGGCTACAAGTCCAAAGGCAGGATCGCTGGGTCAAATTACAGGGTAAGCAGCACTATGCTTCCTCCAAAGACCTGGAGGAGAATCCATTCCTTGGATCTTCCAGCTTTTGGTAGCTGCTAGCGTTTCTTGCTTTGTGGCCACATTACTCCAATCTCTACCTCCACTATCATACTCCACTGTCTTCACATATGCATATGTGTCCTTGTGTTGCATCAAATCTTCTTTGGCGTCCCTTTATAATGATACATGTGATTGCACTGAAAACTCACCCTCCCTTGTCTCAATATCTTTTTTATTTTGGTACTGGGGATCGAACTTGGGTCCTTGAGCTTGCGAAGCAGGCAGCAGAATCACTGAGCTAAATCCCCAGCCCCTCAATATCTTTAATGAAACTGAAAGGGAAGCAATACTCCCAAATTCCTGGAAGCATGATTTACACCGATACTAAAACCAGAGAAGGGTCCAACCAGAAAAGAGAACTACAGGCCAATCTCCCTAATGAATATGGATGCAAAAATCCTCAATAAGATACTGGCAAACACATAGCAGCAACTCATCAACAAGATTATACAAGGGCCAGGGATTTAGCTCAGTGGTTTCGTCGCCTGCTGCGCAAGCGCAAGGTCCCGAGTTTGATCCCTGCTACCAAAAAAAAAAGATTATACACTATGACCAAGTAGGAGTCATCCCAGGGATTCAGGGATGGTTCAACATATGCAAATCATTAAATGTAATATAGATATTAACAGAGCCAAAGACAAAAACCATAGATGCAGAAAAAGCATTTGACAAAGTCTAACACACATTCATGATATAAACTCTACAAAACATTGAAAAGGATGGTCTTTATCTCAATTTGATAAAAGTCATCTATGACAAACCAACAGCCAGCATCATACTAAATGGTCAAAAACTGAAAGCTTTCACTCTAAAATCAGGAACAAGACAAAGCTATCCAAGCGGCCGGGGATTTAGCTCAGTGGTTCCGGCGCCTGCCTCGAAAGCTCAAGGTCCCAAGTTCAATCCCCGGTAACAAGAAAAAAAAAAAACTAAAAAAAACCTAAAAAATGAGAACAAGTAGATTTCTTCAAAAAAATAAAAAAATAATTAAAAAAAAAAGCTGTTCACTATCACCATTTCTGTTCAATATGGTTCTGGAAACATTAGCCAGAACAATTAGACAAAAGAAAGAAATAAAAGGAATACAGATAAGAATGGAAGAAGTTAAATTATCATTATTGGCAAATGACATAATACTCTAAATAGAAGATCCAAAAATATCATCAAAAGACTCCTAAAATTAATAACCAAATTTGAACCAAATTTATATTTAGCATGCCAGAATATAAAGTCAACACTTAAAAATCAATAGCATTACTGTACACCAATAACAAATTCACTGAGACAGAAATTAGGGAAACAAGAATTTTCACAATAGCAAATTCTTTGGACTCAATCTAACAAAGGAAATAAAAGACCTTTATATTGAAAACTATAGCACTCTGAAAAAAGAGATCAAAGAAGATATCAGAAAATGGAAAGATATCCCTTGTTCTTGGATAGGCAGAACCAATATAGTAAAAATGGCCACCCTTCCAAAACAGATTATACAGATTTAATGCAATTCCTATCAAAATACCAATAGCATACTTCACAGAACTAGAAAAAACAATTCTAAAATTCATATGGAACCAGAATAGCAAAAACAATTCTGGGCAACAAGGGCAAGGCAAAGGGCATCACAATCCCTGACCTAAAGTTATATTACAAAGCTACCATGAGAAAAACAGCATGATACTGGCAAAAAAGAAAAGACCCAATGAGCAATAGAACAGAATAGAAGATGCAGGAACAACTCCAAACACACTCAGCTACCTTATCTTTGATAAAAGTGCCGAATACTTTCTCTGAAAGAAAGACAGCCTCTGTAATAAATAGTGCTGGGAAAACTTGCTTTCCACATGCCGAAGACTGACCCAAGACCCATATCTCTCACCATGCACTAAACTAAAATCAAAATGGATTAAAGATCTAAATATGAAAACAGAAATATTAAATCTGCTGGAAGACAGAATAGGTAGAACTCTTGAAGACATAGGTGTAGAAAAAGACTTTATAAACAAAACCCTGATCACAGAGGAAATATTACAAAGAATCAACAACTGGGATCACATCAAATTAAAGATTTACACAGCAAAAGAAACCAAAACAGAGTGAAGAGATAACCCACAGGATGGGAAAAATTTTAACTAGCTACTCCTCAGACAAAGGGCTGATATCTAGAATATATAAAGAACTCAAAAAAATCAGAGCCCCTCAAATTCAAAGATGCAATCCAAAATTCAGCATTTGAAATGAACAGACACTTCTCAAATGAAGAAGCACAAACAGCAAATAAATATATGGAAAAAATGTTCAACATTACTGGTCATTTGAGAAATGCAAAATAAAACAACACTGAAATTCCATCTCATTCCAAAAAAAATGGCTATTGTTGAGAAATCAACCAATAATAAATGCTGGCAAGGCTGTGGGGAAAAAGGAACACGTTCCCATTTTTAGTGGAAGTGTAAACCAGTGCAACCACTATGGAAATCATCACAGACATTCCTCAAAACACTAAAACTAGAGGTTCCATTTGATCCAGCTATTCCCCTTCTAGGCATCTTCTCAAGGGTTAAAAGCATCCTACCACAGTGATATATCCATACTCATGCTTATAGCGCACAATCTGTAATACCTAAATCTTGGAAACAGCCCATATGCCATCAACAGATAAATGGCTAAAGAAAGTGTGGTATTTATATAGAATGGAGTGCTACTCTTCCATAAAGGATAAACTTGAGTCATTTGTAGGTAATTGGATGCACCTCAAGACCATAATTTAAGTGATATAAATAAAACACACAAATTTTAATATTGCATTGTTTCTCCTGTGTGAGAAACCCTAAGTGGCAAAATGGAGGATAAATATTGGGAAGTAGGAAGAATATGTTCAAATGAGATGGGTAACAAGGGAAGGAGGAAGGGGAAAGGAAGGAAGGGATTAAAAAAACAAAGACTTGGGCAGGGGATTTAGCTCAGTGGTTCTGGCCCCTGCCTTGGAAGTGCAAGGTCCCAAGTTCAATCAATCCCTGGTACCCAAAAAAAAAAAAAAAATCTAAGTTTGTGGGCCGGGGATTTAGCTCAGTGGTTTCACCCCCGGCTGCACAAGCGCAAGGACCCGAGTTCGATCCTCAGTACCCAAAAAAAACACACAAAAAAACAAAGACTGGAAGGAAAGAAATGGAAACAAAGCTTCTGTAAATGGGGAGGGGAAGAAGGGTTAAAGGAATAGGAAGGGAATGGGAAAAAATGAGAATTAAGATATATTATGTACAGGTACAAATTCCATATGATGAATGTGAGCACTATTATGGCAAATATGTACCGATAAACATTTTTTAAAAAAAGAAATGCTACTTGTGGAATAACTATCTAAATATGTGTCATTTTAAAACTATCAGCAGTGCTTTCTCTGCCTTGACCCTTTGTACTAAAGGGATAAAAACACAAGGAATAAACTCATACCATGAAGACAAAGTAAGTGGGAAGCATGTAGAGGTAAGAGAGCTAATCGATTTCTGGAAGGCAGAAAGCCCATGGGAGAAGGTTAGCTGTTGAATAGCAAGCTGCAGAGCAGGGCTGCCAGTCAACCTGTGAAAGCTCTGACAGTGGATCAACTGTATCCACCTGCTTCTTCCACCCCTTTTCCCACTCTGCATCCCTCACACACACTAGCAAGTACAGGCAGCTGGCATTTACCCTCAGGCAAAAGTGAACAAGTCCCTGACAGCTCTTCTTTAAAGAAATTAAACAATTTGCAATGGAGAATCAACTTGGTGCTTCAAGCAAAATCCTCATTCTAATAATCAGATGGCTTTTGTCTATAATTGAGTCCTAACCACCCTTTCCCACCATATCCCCAGAGCATCCAGTCAGAATCTCAATGGGCAAAAGTCACCCAACTAGACAGATCTTTCTTCTTTCTTTCTCCTCCTTCTTCTTCCTCCCCTTCCTTCTCCTTTTGTGGGAGTGGTAGTGGTGGTGGTGGTAGGGATTGAGCTCAGGAGCTCACACAAGCTAGGCAAGTGCTTTACCACTGAGCCACACTCTCAAGCCCCATCCCACTTTGACATATTTTATTCTGCAGAAAGGTTCTTGATAAATTGCTCAGGCTGGCCTCAAACTTGAAATCCTGTTGTCTGAGACTCCTTAGTAGCTGGGATTACAGGCTTGCATGGTGACTAGACCATCTTTCTTAAATGTGACCAAACAACCAAAGATCACCAAAGATTAGTAAAACCAACAACTTGAAAAAGAAACACCAAGATATGTGGATATGAAAATCAAACTCTAGTGGAAACAAAAGATTATCAGGAAGTAGAAAAATTTATTCAAGGAGAATTAAGGAAGATTTTATAAAACCAGAACAGGTTAATCCCCCCCCCCAAAATAGCCACAGAACAAGAGGAAGCAATGAGACACTGAAGATATGAGAGTTGAAATAAAACATTTAAGAGTAATAAAAGAGAAGAAATCTCCCAGAACACAGAATAAAAAGAGAGAAAGTGTGAAGGAACAGAAAAGACACAAAAGGTCAGATGCCAAAGTCCAATGTTCAGTGAAAAGAGCATACATAGAGAAAAGGCAGGGGTGGGAGGGAGGGATAAACTGATGGCAGCCACTTTCCCATCTTTGCATCCCCCACCCTCGGGTAACTCTGATGGAAACCCACTTGGCTGCCACCATGGGTGATCATTTTCTAGATTTACCATACCAAGACAGGGGTATGTATTTTCAGGAAAGGGGTGATGAAAGATGGTGGGAAAATGACAACATATGTGCCATTTTTCTTTTCTTTTTTTAGGAGGAAGCCTCACTATGTTGCCCTTGCAAGTCTTGAACCCAGGGCTCAAGGGCTCCTCCTACCTCAATCTCTGAGTGCTGGTACTAGGTACACGTCACCACTCCAACTTATGTCATTTTTTTTTTTTTTTTTGGTACCGGGGATTGAACTCAGGTCCTTGCGCTTGCAAGGCAGGCAGCGGAACCACTGAGCTAAATCCCCAGCCCTTGTGTCATTTTCTTAACGTGGCCTAACAGGGTCAAAGAAGCCAGGACCACACCTCTGTAGGTATGGGCATTTGCACTTTAGAGATAACTCAAATGAGTCACCAAGAGAAAAGCTAAAATCAGGGTAATGTGAAGGTCAAGAGGCCCCCCCCTTCACTGATGACCAGCCTCCAGGCTGACATCATCCACCCTCATTGGATCTGGGTGTTTCATGGCTCACAAGTGCACCCAACTCCTGGGATTCAGATGTTTCTCCAACTGATTTATAAGAACATTAGTTCTTCCAATGCTGTAGGATACAGAGCATAGCAGGCATCTCTGGATAATTACCTAGCTAGCAAGTATTTTGCCTTTTCCAGGAATGTCCCTAAGAGCCTATAGGTGGACTCTCAGCACTCATGTCTGCACTATGGAACTCATCCTCACCAAACTGGCTATGACTAACTGACCCAATGGTAGATTTCTAAAATTTGAAACAACAAGATTTTCCATTATCACAATGTGAAAATTGGTCTGATAAGACAAAGACTCTAGAGATAGTCTTCAGGCTTCAAGTTGGAGAGAGTGACCACGAACTTCTATAAATCAAAATGAACGGGGTGTGTGTGTGTGTACAAAACAAGGGGCCCAAAAGTATGTTTGTCAAGAACCAAAAGAGCATAGGGCTATGATACAGAGAGAAGTAGATTAAATGGAGGCATTTACACCTTAAATGAAGGAAAATCCATTAAACAGCATTAGGCAAATCATCAAGGGCTGGACGATGTTCAACCTTTTCGCTTGCCTGGGTTGCACTAAGTGAAGAGGAACTGTCTTGAGCTAAATATGAAATATATAATATGGCTAATGTATATAAGTAACAAAATTTCCTTCTTTAAATATTTTTTAATGATAATATTAGGAAAAAAAAGACAGCATGCACCATATAGGCCACAGGCTGGCCATGGCTGAAAGGTAAACAGATGAGGTATGGTAAGAACTATTTAGGAAAGGAAGCTTTTCAAATGACATTTCCTTCAGGAGGAGGTGGTAAGGCCAATGAAGAGGACACAGTAATGAAGACAAAGGCCAATCAAGATACTTGACTCCAAAATTTGAGTCTGAAAAATATCGTGTAGCAATCAGAAAATGAACATGACTTTGGGCACTCCTACATAAAATTTCCAAAACAGTTTTTTTTAAGGTTTCTCTACCTATTAAATATTTTATTAAATCTTAATCTAAACAATATCTCCACTGCTTTCCCAGACAGTCTCAATAACTTGAAGCTCTTTGAAATGCATTTCCCTGTTTCTGTCCCTTCCAACAAGTTGTCAATACTTTTGTTACAAAATTGGGGCCATAATAACCTAGGTTTGTATCCAGGCTCTGCCACTTACTTATCAGGTGTGTGTCCTTGAGCAACTTTCTTGACTCTTTGAGTTTCAGTTTCCTGATTCATAATTATTAAACATAATCATAAAAGGAAAGCATTTGGCATAGTGCCTGGAACAGTGACCACTCCATAAGTGGTAGATCCTTTCTATTTTTTTATTGTCCCTTTTAATCAAATACTGGCACTATCACAAAAGAAATAAGTAAATGCACTGTAACTGATTCTTTTGTTATAAACAGATTTGGGTTTTTAAGGGTTTTATATTTTTATAGCCTCATAAATTACATTTAAGACTTTTAACCCTGAGCTTCCTCATGAAGGGCAGAAGTTATGTTTATCTGTATTCCTAGCACTAAGTGTATGTGGCTTCCAACCACAGAAAGCACAAGGTATACATTGTGTAGACCTGCTGCTACTAGAACTGCAGCAGATTTTCTTAATGATGCTATGAAAATTCAGAAAGTGAATTTTTTCATTTGCACGTCTAATTAGAAACAAGGTGCCAAGGAGTGAGGGGGTTTGTTTTGTTTTATATTTTCTTACGGGGATAAGCTTTTCCAACCAATAGAAAAGTGAAGTTTAGGGCAAGGGATATAGCTGAGTTGTACAGCACTTGCCTAGTAATCCAAGCACTAGAGAAACTGAGGCAAGAGGATCACAGTGAGTTTGAGGCCAGCCTGGGCTAATAGTAAGTTCAAGGCCAGCTTGAATTACATAGTGAGACCCTGTCTCAAAAAAAAAAGTAAAATATCTCATATGATCTAGTGATTCTACTCCTAAGTAAATACCCCAAAGAACTGAAGGGGGGGATTTCAAATGAACACTTGTATACCTATGTTCATAGCCAAAAGGTGGAAACAACCCAAGTTTTCACTAGATAAATGAATAATCAAAATATTATACATACAACGGAATACTGGGGGTGAAGCTGATACTTTGAAAACATTATGCTAAATCAAATAAGCCAGGTACTACAAGTTATATATTGCATGATTCCACTTACATGTAGTACTAGAATAGGCCAATTCATAGAGATATAGAGCTTACCAGGGACCAAAAAGAAAGGCATAGTGATTTATTGTTTAACAGATGTAGAGTATCAATATGCAGTGATGAAAAAGTTCTGGAAATAAATAGTGGTCAGTTTTTATACAACATTATGAATATATTTAACATCACTGAATTATACACTTTAGTATATGTGCTGCTGAAGCGAGCACAAATTATACACTTTAAAGTGATTAAAATGGTAACTGTTATGTGGATTTTACTACAATTTTAAAGGCACAACTCTGCCTCAACACACATTGATTCTAAAGTTCTTGGGCCATATGACTAAGACAATGGTCACTGAGATACAATACCTGATGCCCAAAATTTAAAAGAGAAGTTTATTTTGCCTCACAATTTTAGAGGTCTCCATCCATGGGTGGTCATCTGGCTCCCAAGGCAGGAAATGGCATGGTGGAAGAAAGCTGCTCACATCATGACATCCAGGAAGCAGAGGGAAAGGAGGATTAGGGAGGAGATACTTTTTCCAGATCATGGGCCCAGTGACCTGCCTCTTCCAACCAGGCCCTACATCCTAACAGCACATTCAAGCAATGGATTCATCAGAGGATTGATGAGTATAGCAGTCCCATGATCCTGTGATCCAATCACCTTCCAAAAGCCCCACCTCTGAACATATGAGACTTTTGGGGGGTATTCTCAATCGAAACCATAACGACTACAAAAATGTTTGATAGCTACATCTGAAAAGCAGCTCAGCCCAGTGTGATACTGTAGTTTCATAATAAATAACAAAAGACTCTGGTAAAATCAGAAGTGATTTTTTTTGTTTGTTTGTTTTGGTACCAGGGATCGAACTTGGGACCTTGTGCTTTCGAGGCAGGCAGCAGAACCACTGAGCTAAATTCCCAGCCCAGAAGTGATGTTTTAAAATAAAAAAATAAAAGAGAATAAAAAATACCAGAGCCCTTTTGACAGGTGTGTTAATAAACAGACTCTAAATGAAGAATAATATGGAAACCAAAGTGATGGAAAATACATACACTCGGACTCTAAAGTGTTTTCCATTGACATTACTTTAACAGTGAATATAAGCTAAATAATAGTGGCAAAGTACTTCTATATGCAGCCAAGAGGGAGTAAGGGCTGCCTTTACTCTCTTGTCTGAAACAACTAACTGTGGACAAGATACATGAAAGATCAGTTCTCAAGACACTGAACATCAGGCAAAAAAGGACACTGATGCAGGAGAGACAAAGAACTAAAGAGATGAGCCCTTTGATTGCTCCAGTTTTTGAGAAGCTAAAGAAAAAGCAGCATATGTTAAATGGAGACATAGAACAAAAAATTTTAATCCTAAAGTGAAATTCTAAAGATGAAAATTCCAACAATGAGATGAAAAACACATTGGTAGGATTAAAGGTAGGTTAAATGTTGCAAGAAAACATTAGTGAACATAAAGACACAGACAATAGAAATTATTCAAGAGAGTAAAAATCAACTGTAGTCACAGCTACAAGGTAGTCTGAAGCAGGAGGATTGTTGAAGCCCAGGAGTTTGAGACTAGCCCGGGAAACATAAACTATCTCAGAAACTAAAACCCAAAACAAATCACCCCAAAACAACAAGCTGTTTGATTTCAAATGGTTTACTAATATATGTGTAATTTCAGTTTCCAAAGGAGAGAGAAAATGATAAAATAACTTCCAAATTTGTTGAAAACTCTTAACTTCTCAGATGCAAAAGGCTCAATGAATCCCAAGCATAAAGAACATTACTCTGTCCTCAAGTCTCAGCTGAAATATTACCATGTCAGAAGAGCCTTCCCTTACCACAAAACCTTAAGTATCATTATGTAATTACCTTGTTTAAAAAGTTCACTTTTTTTTCTCTTATGTAGCACTCAGGATTTAACCCAGGGCCTCTCACATGCTAGGCAATGGCTCTACCACATCCCTATACCCTTTTTAAAATTTTGAGACAGGTCTCACTAATTTGGCCTGGTTGCCTTCAGATTTGGAATCCTCTTGCCTCAGACTCCTGAGAGCCTAGCAGAGTAACTGACACTTAGTAGGTACTCGTGAATTAAAGAATGAATGATTTCATCGAAGCCTGATTTTTTTTTCTTCTTTTTGTGATACTGGAAATTGAACATACTGAACCATCCTAATGAACTACATACATCCCCAGCCCTATTTTTTGTTTTGTATTTCGAGGCAGGGTCTTGCTAAGTCACTAAATTGCCCAGGCTGGGCTGACTTGCAATCCTCCTGCCTCAGCCTTCCAGAGTACTGGGTTACAGGCCTGTACCACCAGCCTCAGCTCATTCCTAACCTTTGGAAATAATTCTCATTTCAAAGACCTTCTCAAATTATCAAAATTATTCTTCTTCTTATGTCTTCCCAATCTTTCATTTTGTTCCCAGAATAATATAACATCGTTGTATAGTGTTCATTAGCACCAATTCTTTTTGCCTAACAGTAAAGTCACCTTACCATTTCTTAAGGAATGATCTATAACAAAACAATCTCCACTCCACACTGACCCCAGGTACAGCTCTGGCAACCTACTGCCCAGCCTGGCATCCGGTGCTCTCAATTCTCCAGTAGAGCAGCATTTTCATCAACACAGTGGTCCACTGTGTTGTACTATCTACAAACACTTCACTCACATTAACTATTTAATCTATAATGAATTTACAGACGAAGGAACTAGGAAGGTGAAGTGACATAGTATTAAGTAGCAGAAGCCACAATACAAATCCAAGTCTGTTAGACTCCAAAATTTTTTATACCACACCAAGATAAAATTTAAAGTACAGAATTTTAGCTAAGAGTCAAATAGCATACAACTTCCCAGAAGGAATATAAACTTTCAGTCATCTTTTCTATTTGGTAAATTGAAAAAGATCAAATTTTTAATATGAGCCAGGCATGGTGGCACATGCCTGTAATCCCAGCACTCTGGAGGACTGAAGTAGGAAGATCCCAAGGTCAAGCCCTGCCTGGAGATCCCAAGTTCAAGCCCTGCAGCTCCATGCAAAGTTCCTGGATTCAATTCCTAGAACTGGAAAACAATAACAACAAAAATATGTATACATGATAGCTCAGTCAATAGCTCTGCTATTGCCTGAAATAAGAATCAACAACAAATCTTGCATTGGCCAAGGTCAAGGTATATTTTCTTCAAGCTAGAACTATTTAAAATCTGAAATCTTGGGTAGAAAAAAATTATTTTACAGAAATATTCAAGCCTTAAAGACATGTGACTGTATCAAGAGTCTTTACAGTCTAGGGGGACTGGCTCAAAGAAAACTGATCCCAGTTCATCAGCTTTAAAATCACTTTTCCCTCACATTTTATCACTGAAAGTTATGTGCATCGTGCAGTCTATAGTATCTGACCACCACCATCAGGCAAGCAACAGCTGTGGTATGGCTAACACTGTCTGCACATGAGTGAACCTGGTTTTAACTTCATACTGTTACTGCTTCCATGTCTAAATAAGTCTAAATAAGTGTAAAATAAAAATTCTAAAGGTGAATTGGCTTATTAGTGTTACATAAATAAGGATGGGTCTTACAGTTGATGGTGTTTCAGATTTAATGAAGTTCAAAGTTTTGTTCAGGTAGACATTGGTCTTTTGGCTATAAATAGGTTGTTGGCATCTTCATCCCTTCAACGCTCCTCTAACACTATGGGGAAATAACAGGAATTTTCTATTCCTCAACATACACATCATTAGCTAGAGAATTGGGCCTCCTAAAGAAGAAAGATAATGGGACAGACAGCTTCAAGAAACTGTAGCGCTTAGTCAGGAACAACGTGAGGGTTTATGTCCACAGTAGAAGATTTAAAGAACACTTAATAGTGTGGATTAAATGATGAGTGCAGTTAGTTGACAGAAATAATGGCCAAACAAAAGGAGTTCACGATGTTCTTGGATGTGCATCATGAACAGATAAAATGGAGGTAAGTTTAATGAGTAAAGACATTCAAGCAATAGCCTTATGATCGTTCTGAGGATCTGATAGATTTTCTCATAGGAGTTTCAACCTGTGGCAATCATCACGTCGTCTTAAAGAGATAAGTAAGGAGGACAAGAGTTAATTCTCAGCTACCTTGGACATTCCTATGATTTTGCTCTCAGGGCCTGAAATGTATGATCAAGAACTGAGTGCCTGATTTTGTAAGATTCCACCATTCTAAACATTATTTGGCATTAAAGAACCCAGCAATGTACGATGTACCTCATCACAATGATTCAATTATAACCCAAGCTTATCTTGAGCTCCAAAATAAGGGTAGGGGTAAGGAGTTTCATATATTAAATAGAATCTCTTGAATTCATACTTTAAAAAAATAAGTCAACTCTTGTTACATTTGCTGCCTTGTGTGTGCTATGTTGTTTCTGCTCTGCAGTGCCTGTTTGTTGTCCCTGCCTGGAGTTGTCTGATTATGGACTGAAACTTCTAAGAACTGATACTAGGATCTTTGATGGCAGGAGAAACAGCGATCAGAAGACCAAGATGAATTTTAACACTATTCTAGAGAAGATTCTTATTAAAAGGTCGCAGCAGAAAAAGATGACATCACCCCTAAACTACAAAGAGAGATTTTTTGTACTTACAAAGTCCATGTTAACCTGCTATGAGGGTCGAGCAGAGAAAAAATACAGAAAAGGGTTTATTGGTATCTCCCGAATCAAGTGTGTGGAAGCAGTGAAGAATGATGATGCCATCATTCCCTGTCGAAATAAATATCCATTTCAGGTCGTTCATGATGCTAACAGACTTTACACTTTCGCACCTAGTGTGCAAAGTAGGGACCACTGGGTGAAGAAATTAAAAGAAGAAATAAAGATCAACAATAATATTATGAGTAAATATCATCCTAAATTCTGGGCAGATGGAAGCTATCAGTGTTGCAGACAAACAGAAAAACTTGCACCTGGATGCGAAAAATAATCTTTTTGAGAGTAGTAATATAAAAAAGGCACTACCCCCAGCACCGGAAACAAAGAAGCTAAGGTTTCCCCCACCAGTTCCTCCTGAAGAAGAGGATAAAAGTGAAGAAATAGTTATGGAAATGTATGACTTCCAAGCCACAGAAGCATATGATCTCAGATTAGAGAGGGGCCAGGAATATATCATACTGGAAAAGAATGATGTTCATTGGTGGAGAGCGAGGGTTAATAATGGGACCGAAGGCTATATCCCAAGTTATTATGTGACAGGAAAGAAATCCAATAACTTAGATCAATATGAATGGTATTGCAGAAATACAAATAGAAGCAAGGCAGAGCAACTCCTCAGAATTGAAGATAAAGAAAGTGGTTTTATGGTAAGGGACTCCAGTCAACCAGGCTTATATACAGTCTCCCTTTATACAAAGTTTGGAGGGGAAGGTGCATCAAGTTTCAGGCATTATCATATAAAGGAAACAACAACATCTCCAAAGAAGTATTATCTAGCCAAAAAGCATGCTTTTGGTTCAATTCCTGAGATTTTTGAATATCATAAGCACAATGCACTAGAACTTGTCGCAAGGCTGCAGTACCCCGTTAGTACAAAGGGGAAGAATGTGCCAAGCACTGCAGGCTTTAGCTATGCGAAGTGGGAGATTAACCCTTCAGAGCTGACCTTTATGAGGGAGCTGGGGAGTGGGCTGTTTGGCGTGGAGAGACTCGGCAAGTGGCGAGCCCAGTACAAAGTAGCCATCAAAGCTATCAGAGAAGGTGCCATGTGCGAGGAGGACTTTATAGAAGCTAAAGTGATGATGAAGCTGACCCACCCGAAGCTGGTACAGCTGTATGGTGTATACACTCAGCAGAAACCAATTTACATGGTTACTAGTTCACGGAACGGGGCTGCCTTCTGAATTTCCTCTGGCAGAGACAAGGCCTCTTGAGCAGAGACATGCTGCTGAGCATGTGTCAGGACATGTGTGAAGGGATGGAGTACTTGGAGAGAAACAGCTTCATCCACCGAGACCTGGCTGCAAGAAATTGTCTAGTGAATGAGGCAGGTGTTGTGAAAGTGTGTGATTTTGGAATGCCCAGGTATGCTCTGGACAATCAGTACACAAGTTCTTCTGTTCCTAAATTCCCTGTGAAGTGGTTTAATTATAGTCGTTTTAGCAGCAAATCAGATGTCTGGTCCTTTGGTGTTTTAATGTGGGAACTATTCACTGAAGGCCAAATGCCCTTTGAGAAAAACACCAATTATGAAGTGGTAACCATGGTTACATGAGGTCACCAACTACCGGCCAAGGCTGGCGTCCAAATATGTGTATGAGGTGATGCTGAGATGTTGGCAGGAGAAACCAGAGGGAAGGCCTTCGTTTGAGCTGCACACAATCGCTGAACTAGTGGAATGTGAAGAAACTTTTAGAAGATGAATGGTGCTGTGACCAGGCACTTCCTGATCCCAAAGCGTGAGGAGAAAATAGCAATTGTGGCTGAATTAATTTGGCACCTGGATGTACGGACTGGTTAACTTACAAAATCAAACACCTATAGCATTTGCTTCTAGAGCAGCCTTAGCTCTGTAACTGAGCCTTCCACATTGTGGAAATGTTACCTTAGAGCTGGTGACCAAAAACACTCATTCCTCATCATTCCTCAGCAACCTGAGTGCTGACAGCATGCCAGGCACTTTGCCCACTTTGGGGGTACTCAAGGGACCGTGTTAGCTGGTATAAGTAGCAGGTTAGGGTATTGGGGAAGGGGAGGGTACTGGAGCTATGTTGTAGGTCCCTTCTCTTCCCTTTGACTTCTACAGAAATCTGGGCCTGGGGCACTGTCTGAATCAGGAATCTACCTTGGATAAGCACCTATCTTTTGTTTTGAAAACATCTCTGTTTTCAAGACTGTTCTTAGTATTACATTTAAAATATTTGTTTGGTGTATATTTTGTAAATACATATAATATATAAAGTTATATATTTATATAAAAAAAAAGTCAAAGCCAGGCATGGTGGTACATGTCTATAATCCTAGCATTCTAGGATACAGAGGTAGGAGGATCACAAATTGGAGCCCAGCCTGGGTAACAGCAACTTTTTGAGACCTTGTCTCAAAATAAAAAATAAAAAAAGATCTGGGGAATATATAGCTCAGTGTTAAGGGCTCTGGTTCAGTTCCCAGTGCTGGACAATAAATGAAGGAAGGAAAGAAGGGAAGGAGCAAGGGAGGGAGGGGAGGGAAGGAAAGAAGGTAGGTTAACACCAAATGTAATAAAGGCAGACTGATAAAAAGATTAATTCTGTGATTCACTTTTTTTTAAAAAAGAATGCTATGTTTGGCCTTTAATTTCTAATGTAATACAGATGCCATTCTTTATCCACCTACCAAGCACTATGTTACACATTTTGCTTCCCCCAAAACAGAAAATTCTACCTATGCACAGCAGCTTCATCAAGTGCCTATGATTTCTAGCCTGTCTTTCATGAGTTGGCCCTAAGAACTTCAGGCTTAACTAGCCAGGTCCCACAATCATGTAAGCCAATTCCTTGTAGTAAATCTCTTAACATATATCTACTACTAGTTCTTTTCCTTTGGTTGAACCCTGACTGATACAGATTTTAGTACCAGAAGTGTTCTACAAGAACAAAATCTTAAGGGTAAATTTTAAAAATCAGTTCTAGGATTTCTGGAATCGATTCTTTAATCTTACTAAAGGCATTAATAACTCTATTTCCAGTAGTAGAGAGGTCAATGGTAATCCATGACATGGTTTAGTACCAGCGATCGAACTCAGGACCTTGTGCTTCCGAGGCAGGTGGTAGCACTACTGATTAAATCCCCCCCCCCAACTTGGATACTCTTAATCAAACATTTAGGTCTGGGTGTGATGTCCCATGCCTATAATCCCAACACTTAGGAGGTTGAGGCAGGAGGATCCCCAGGAATTCTAGGCCAGCCTGGGTTACATAAGGTAATAAGTTCAGGGCCATCCTGAACTGCATGAGACCCTGTCTCAAAAAAAAAAAAAAATCTATAAAAGGTGAAACCCTAACTGACCGTGTATTTGCTACATTAGAATATTTTAATCAAGACTATGTTGTTGGGAGCAATTCTACATAATTTTGGGGAGAAATCATTTCATAATTAAATCATGATTAGGACCTAGTTTTCCTGGCTACAGGCCAGCTACGGCATGTCAAGACATAACTCCATCTTCACCTCTGGTCACACCTAAAACCTCAATGGTTGAGGTGACGCTGTGATGCTCCAGGACAAGATTACACCAGCTAAAGACATCCAGGGAGGAACAAAATCTTCATCTTCGTAGTTCTTCATTGTTCTAGGATTTTTACCGCTGCTGCCACCACTGCCCTCTGAGTGACCTTTTACATCTGTTTCTCCTGACTACTGAATAAAGGTGTGGCAAGCTGGGGCTTTAGTCTTTGCCACCCAGAGCAGCACTGAACAGGCCCAAAGCTCAGCTTCTTCTCAAAGTCTCATTTTTTTCTACCTTTCCTGTACAATAACTTGTCTTGTGTTGTCGTGGCTCTCAGGACACTAGGACTTACTGCAAACATTCTAGTAACGTCCCCTTTCCCTGTTCCCTACAGACTATAAATGGGATTAGATGGTTATTTGTTAGGTTAAGACCAGGAAATGACTTATCAAAGCAGAATGATTTATTAGCAAGTATAGCAGCATGTGTGGAGGGGGTCTGAAATAGAGAAGCAGGGAGCAATTTTTAGCTGGGTAAGAAGTGAAACTTGGGCCAGGAAATGGAATGAAGGATGGAATGAGGAAGCTTGCTGGCTTTAAACCTAAAATATGTATAAGTTAGGCTGCTGAGGGGTTAAGCTAACAGTAGGATGCTAGAGAAAACTGAGAAAGAAAAAGGAGAGTTAAAGGCTACAAATTCTCAGCTCAAACTTTGCATTGATTTAAAAGCTTATCTGGTCTAAGAGAAACTCTCTTAACTTGAAGCCCAGGGGTGCTTCAAGCAAGTGGATGAATTATAATACAAACTGAATTCCCAACCTCAAAAGGTATCTTCTGTTGGGCCAGGGATTTAGCTCAGTGGTTTCGCCGCCTGCTGCGCAAGCGCAAGGACCTGAGTTCGATCTCCGGTACCAAAAAAAAAAAAAAAAGTATCTTTTATCTTGTGTGGGCACTGATTGGGAAGGCATAGAATCCTAAAAATTACAATGGGAACAGGAAGCTAGGAACCCTGAACCCCTAAATGTTTCAAGTCTTCTCTACCAGTAAAAGCAGCTCTTCTGTCCTTGCCTGAGGCTAGTGTTGCTTCTTGCTTATTCCTCAAGACATACCCCTTGCCTGCCATAAGGAGGCCCTAGGTTTGATCCCCACTATCAGGGAAAAAACCTCACACATTCATGTTCCCACCACTCCTCTTTCCTTCTAAATCTATAACTAGACTTAAGTCCCTAAAGATTCCAAAGGATATTACAAAGTGTGACCCACAGCAAAGGGTATGTAACACACTGAAAGAACTTCACACTTTTCTCAATTAATACAGATTTAAAACACTGGGAATTCGTATGGGAACAGATCTTAAGTGTATGAGATCACGGTGGAAGGGATATAAAGTCGGGTCAGGGTAAGTATTTGGATACAGGTCCACTTCAAAGGTTCTGGATTTAATGTATTAACTCAAGAACTCTTAATAGTTTGGATGTATGGTCAGCCGAATCATGGTCCCAAAGGAAGCCTAAATAAAATGAAATGCCAGAACTGCCTTGCTATACTATCAAGGAACGTAAACAGAGGCCTCTACTCTTATCCATTTATCATCTCTAATATGCAATGTATTGATAATGGTTTTTTCAATACTGAAATGGCTTTACATCACAGTACAGTAAAACCTTGAACTGTAACTTGTTCTCCAAGTGTTCCACAAGACAAGCAAACATTTCTAATAAATTTTAATTTGATAATCAAGTGATGTCTTGGAACATGAGTATGTAACACCAACCATCACATGATCACAACTAAGCCAATGGCCCCCACCCCAATCTATTTTACTGCTGGATTGTGCATGATCAGCTCTAATGCTCAGATACTTAGTCTCAGGCTGTGGTGTTTGGCAGAAATCAGTCATTTTTCAGACTGTTGAAGTGGTATCTGTAGTGTTGTGAGGCATAGGAAGGCTGGGTTTGGACCTTGAAGAGGCTGAGGCATTTGCTACCGAGTTCCAGAAGCTCCTAGTTTCCAAGTGTTACCTGCTGTAACAAGTTTTTAACTGTGATGAGTTATGGCTTTTTTTTAAAAAAAAAAAAGATGCTAAAAAGGACCTACATTACAAAAGAGAATGCAATGCCTAGTCACAAGTCCATGAAAGACCATCTTCCCTCGTTTTGTGCTAATGCAAGGATTTCAAAAGTCAACCTCTGCTCATGCATCATTCCAAGAACCCACAAGCCTTCAAGAAATGCAAGGTGCAGAAGAGCCAGTTAAACATTATGTGAAGGTCCAACAGGAAGGCTTGGGTTACTCATATCTTGTTTGCTGAGTGGATCAATGAGGTTTTTGGTCCTGCAGTGAAGAAACACCTTTAGAAAACAATCTGCCACTCAGAGCCTTGCTGGTTATGGATAATACACTGCTTTGGGGACTTACTGGAGGAGTCTGAGTTAAGATCAAGTGCCTTCTTCCCAACACCACTCCAGTCTTCCAGACCATGGATCAGCAGATTATTTGAAACTTGAAAAGGCTTTAGAGCAAAGCAATATTTCAGCAATGATTCAAGGAGACTGAAGAAACAAACCTTACCTTCCAAGTTTTAGAAAAATCATTTCCGCATTGTGAACTGCCTCAAGAGGATTGATAAACCCTGGGATGGGGTCACCAAGAGAACCCTGAATTCTGCTTGGAGAAAACTGGCTTGACTGTGTTCTTGGACATGACTTAGAAGGCCTTGCTCGTGAACAAGAGCCACCAGCTGTCGATGATACTGTGTTCTTGAGGAAGACCATGGGACTGGAGGTGAATGAGGACTACATTCAAGAGATGGTGGAGGAACATGGCCAGAGCAGATACCAATGAACTAATGGGTCTGCAACTCGAGCCACAGGAAGAGGTTATAAAGATCTGCAGATGAAGAGGAGAAAAAAGCAGAGGAATCCCTCACTTCAAATGAGATTAAGGAGATATGGAAAATGTGGAAAACAGTGCAACACTTTATAGAAAAGCAGCACGCAAGCAATGAATCTGTTTAATGACAATGCAATGTCATATTTCCACTAGATCCTCAAAGGGAGGAAAAGCAAGTGTCACAGGATAAGTTCCTTATTAAAGTTACATGAAAAGATTCTACTGAGTCAATACATGGTAGTGATTGTTAGTCACAGTGAAAGCATCTTACACAATAACCATCCTCTCTTGTCTCCCTCACACCAACCATGAAGGTTTCCAAAGATAAGTGTAGGTTAACTTATTTTTCTTTATATTTTGCATTTTATTGTTTTATATTAATATTTTTGAGCTGTGGAATGAATCATGAGTTTCCATTATTTCTAATGCAGAAATTCACTTTGATATACAAGTACTTTGGATTATAAGCAAGTTTCCAGAACAAATTATGCTCCCAAACCAAGGCTTTATTTTATTTAAGTTACAGGACCAAAAGAGAAACATGAACAGTCAGGGCTTTGTATCCTCTTCTAGAGTAAGTTAGAATGTTAGCTGTGTAAGGAACAGTTGTGATAGGTCTCCCACCATCTCAGCAGCTATTATGTATAGTAGCTGCCCTCTTCCTATCGTGCCTTGCCCCCTCCCCTGTGTGACATCATGCCAAGATGGTTGTTCCCACCAAAGAATAAACCCTTCTTCCCAGCATGCCCCTGTTCCCACCTAGAAAGTAACCTAATACTCGCTCACCTCCTACCACCTAGTGACATCACGGGCTCCTCCATTCCCTAGCCACTACCCCACTCAATCCCACCTCTGCCCCTACAAGCCCCACCCGAGTCTCTATAAAAGACTCTCCCTGCCCCGGCCATATTGCTTTTGTCTCTCCTTTGTTCAGAGACGCCCGGCAGATCTATTCCCCTAATAAAGGCTTGTTGTGGCCTGGTCTGGTCTTGGTCTTCGGCCCTTTTACCTGACAAGTTGTATTAGGGTAAATGGAAGGATAGCTTTTTTACTGTCTTCACTGGAAATTAAGTATGCCTTGAGGAGATGCATATGGATGGCAAGTAGAAAACGGGTGTACTATAATGCATATGTCAACTTGATTAGTCTACACTAACCCAGATGCCGTGGTGAAGGAATTTTGTAGATGACTAAAGTCCATATTCAGACTTTTGCCTTCAGCTCTGGTATATAAAGAGCTCAGAATTTCCTCTACTTGTAAGAGGTGAACAAACAAAAAAATCAAGGCTTTCCTGGATCTGTCAGAGAACTAAGGTTATGAGGCAGATTGTTATTCTGAAATCTGGAGATGCAAATATAGAGAATAACAGTCAAGAACTGCTTACCTGGAGCAGAAACTTCTTGAGCCATAAACAGAAACATTTAAACAGTATTTTGGATGAATGATGATGAATGCTGGGTGAAGACTAGTGTGAAAGTGAGAAACTTCTGGAAGCTAGGGTTTTGGGGGCAGTGAGGCACACTTTCATGGGTAGTGTAAGAATATTACCAGTTCACACGCCTGTAATCCCAGCATCTGGAGACTGAAGTAAGAGGATCACTTGATCTACACAGTAAGTTCAAGGCCAGGCTGAACTGAGTAGCAAAACCCAGTCTCAACAAAACAACCGACCCGTGCAAAAAAAAAAAAAAAAAAAATCAAACAGAGTATTACCAGGTTGTTTTTTGGTACCGGGGATTGAGCTCCGGACCTTGTGCTTACGAGACAGGTGTCAGAACCCCAGCCCATACCAGGTTCTTAAGGTTCAGAACCAAGGAGGGCACGCCTCACATCTCTGGCAGGGAGAGGAGAGAAAAACCACCACTTTGAAATACACACAGATTTTCTCTAGAACAAAGACCTACTGCACAAAAGCAAAGCCTTTCTTTAACAGACTCATCCAGTGTCTTCCCTCCATAGCTTTCCTGTCTTTTTTGGGGTTTTTTTGGTACCAGGGATTGAACTCAGAACTTTCCTGTCTTAAGTAACAGGGGTAAAAGTAGCAAACACTTGGATAGGTAATGCCACAGTCCCACCGTTCAAAGATTGAGATTTGAGCCAGGGGTGGCAGCACATGCCTGGACTAGGGAGGCTGAGGCAAGAGGATTACCACAAATTCCAGGCCAGCCTGGGTACATAGTATCTTAGTTACTTTCTTGTCACTGAGATACAATATCTGACACCCACAAATTAAAGGAGAGGTTTATTTTTACTTGAGTTTGTAAAGATTTCAGTCCATGTCTGTTGGCTCCAAGGCAGGGCTGCATGGCACAGGGGCATAGCAGAGGAGAAACAGCTCAAGGTACAGCAGCAGGAACCAGAGAGATAAGAGGAGGGAGGAAGATAGACCCATGTAGGCCATGACCCCCAGTGACTCACCTCCGACCAGTTTCACCTCCCAACATCACATTTAGCCATAAACACCCCCCTCAAAAAGACTGAGATTTAATCCGAAGATTATAGAAAGCTTCCTTTCCGCTACACTTAATACCACATCAACAGGGTTCCAGTGAGACAGCAATAGATTACAGTTGAGAGAACTCAAAGCATGAGTTCTTAGGAAAATCCAATAGTGGAAACAAAAACAAGAACAATGGAGGAACTTTAAGCCTGTAACACCTACAAATATAGCAAAGATTAAATACAGCCTAACTCTTAATTGGAGCAGTAATAATAATAATAATAAAAACTTCATATTGTAGACCTCTGACCTCAATTCCTATTCCCCAGCTTTCATTAAAAAACAAAACAAGGGGCCAGGGATTTAGCTCAGTGGTTCCAATGCCTGCCTTGCAAGCGCAAGGTCCCAAGTTCGATCCCTAGTACCAAAACCAAAACACAACAAAACAAAACAAGGGCCGGGGATTTAGCTCAGTGGTTTCGCCACCTGCTGCGCCAAGTGCAAGGACCCGAGTTCGATCCCAAAAAACAAACAAAAAACCAAAACAATAAGAACAACAGAAAGCATGCTCTAAGGCACGAAAAGACAGTCTGGCCAGGCATGTCCCAGCATTTGGGAGGCTGAGGCAGGAGGATTGCCATGAGTTTTGAACCCAGCTTGGACTACACAGTGAGACCCTGACTCAAAAAACTTAAAAAAAAAAAAAAAAAGAAGAAAAACAAAAAGAAAAGACAGTCTGAAGAGACAAAGGAAGTATCAGAATCAGATTCTGCTATGACACAGACTTCAAAATTATCAAAGAGAGGGCTGGGGATTTAGCTCAGTGGTTCCACCACCTGCCGTGCAGGTGCAAAGATCCAAGTTTGATCCCCGGTACAAAAAAAAAAAAATCAAGGAGAAATAAGTATAACTAATATGTTAAAGGCTTTCATGGGGAAAGTCGACAACATGTAAAAATAAACAGGTAATGTAAGTGGAGGGATGGAAATGCTAAGAAAGAATCAAAAGGCAATGGTACATAAATAAAAAACATTCAAATGAAGAATGCCTTTGATGGATATATCAGTAGATGGGACAAAACTAGCCTAGGAAATAATTCCTGAACTTGAAAATTTACCAAGAGAAACTCTCCCAGACTGTTACGCAGCAAGGAGGGAAAAAGAAGCAAAATGAAACGAAATATCCAAGAGCTAAGGCATATTTCATAAATATAACGTATTTAGCTAGAATACCAAAAAAAATATACCAGTGTGTATACCAGTGTGTAACTGGAGAAAAATATGTAATTTTACATAATGATAGGTACCAAAATACAGAAAGTTTGGAGTACATCAAACAGGATGAGTTCACAAAAATATACCCCTATGCATTTCATACTCAAAGCACACCAAACCAAAGAATAAAACTTGAAAAAAGCCAGGAAAGAAAAATACCTCACCTATAGAGGAACAGTAAGAATTACAGCACATTTAATGTCAGAAAACATGTAAGCCAAGAGAGTGGAGTGAAATACTTAATGTTGAAATTTTTAAAATGACAATAGCAGAGCATGATTGTACACATCAGTAATCCCAGCACTCAGAAGGCAGAGGGAGGAGGATTGCTGCAAGTTTGAGGCCAGCCTGGGCTACATACTGAGTTCAAGACCAGTTCTGACTACATAGTGAGACTCTGTCTCAATAAATAAATAAATACAACTAGAATTCCATATCTAGTAAAGATTCCTTCAAAAGTGACGGGGAAATAATCTGTCCTTCAGACAAAACAGAAGGAATTCACTGCCAGTAGATATGCCTAGTAAGAAATGCTAAAAGTTCCAAAGGGCCAGGCATGGTTACACACACCTGTAATCTGAGGACTCAGGAGGCTGAGGGAAGACAATTGCCCCGAATTGGAGGTCATCCTGAATTACATATTGAGTTCAAGGCCAGCCTGAACTACACAGTCAGATGTGATCTCAAAACAAAAAAAGTTCCTAAGGAATATGATATAGGTCAGAAACTTGCATAAAGATAGGAACAATCTGAGAAGGAATAAATGAGAGTAAAATATTTTACTTTTTCTAATTGATCTAAAATATATCTAGGTGGGTCAGGGATTAGCTCAGTGGCACTGTGTCTGCCTCACAAGCACAAGGTCGTGAGCTCGATCCCTGGTACCAAAAAACAAAACAAAACAAACAAACATAAAAATAACCAAAAAAGGGCTGGGGATTTAGCTCAGTGGTTCCGCTGCCTGCCTCACAAATGCAAGGTCCCGAGTTTGATTCCTAGTAACAAAAACCAAACAAACAAATAAAATAAAATATATCTAGGAATGTAATAGTAATAATATGCTGGCTGATTAAAGCATATAGACAAGTGAAATGAATGACAGCGGTATTATAAGGGGGACGAAAGAAAAACTGGGAATGCTGTTGTAAGGTACCTGGACTATATATGAAATGGTAGAGTACTTTTTTTTTCTTAGCCTCAACACAGAATTCTTTATTTTGTCCAAAACAGCACAGTAAAAACATCTCCAACAATACATAAACCTATATATAAAATATAGACTATCTCTTATATTTTTCCTTTATATAGTAGTATAACAGTATATGCAAGAGAAAGGTACAGCATTATTTTTAAATGGACTTAGATTATTTATAAATTTATACTGCAAATACTAGGGTGCCATTTAAAAATTATTTTTTCTGCCTGCCCCGCAAGCACAAGGACCCAAGTTCGATCCCCAGTACCAAAAAATAATAATTATTTTTTAAGCCAGGATCTATGTTGTACAGGCCTCAAATTCCTGGGGTCCAGCAATCCTGCCTCATGCCCACGTAGCTGAAATAACAGGCATGCACGGCCACTAAATTTATTTTTGATAACTGATACACTAAGAGAGGAAAGAAAGCAGTCATATAAAATGTTCAATTAAAACCTGAAAAAGCAGGAAAGTAAAGAAAAAGAAAAAACCAAGTACAACAGACAGCAACTGCAGAGCAGACATTCACTGCATCAACAATCACTTTTAAGTTTGGATTGTCTAATGCTGGGGATAAAGCACTAGCCTAGCACACAGGAGGCCCTGGGTTTATACACACACACACACACACACACACACACACACACACAAACATACGAACACACACAGTCGTGGATGTTCTGGGCAATTCTAATTCAATTAGGTGAAAAATCTAAGAGCAAACCTGAGGGTTCCCCCCAAAAAAGAAAAATTCCACCTGTTAAAAGCACCTTCCTGATGGCTTCCACTATCAATTCGGGACTTTCCCCACCAGCTTCCACAATTGCAGAAGTCAATTCCTGGACTAGGGGTGTAGCTCAGTGGTAGAGCACATGCCTAGCTAGCATGAGCAAGGTCCTGAATTCAATACCTAGCACACAAAGCCAATTACTTGCATTAAACTTAATAGTTATCTCCACTGGTTCTATTTTTTTCAGTTGAACCCCTAACATAATGCTTTACTCTCAACAGATATTTGCATCAGATAAAAAGGAAACTCTAATAGTGGGATTATGGCATAAGGTATTATAATATTTCACATTTTCATTTTCTTTGACATCCTGGAAGTTTCTATGCTTCAGAAATGCTCCACAGTAAGATTTAGATCAGTGAAGGTTATGATTTTCTTTTTCCAGGTGGGAGAAGGAATATAGAAAAAAGGAGTAATTCCTTAAAGTTATCAGTTGGAATTAACTTCCTTAAAGTTATCAGTTGAAGATAAAGAATAGAGAATAGAAAACAATGAAACTATAAATTGGTTCTTTGAAAAGATCAACAAAATTAACACTTAGCCTAAGAAAGAGAAACAAATACATAAAATCAGAAATGAAAGTGAGGATATTACTACTGACCATTCAAAACTAAAAAGGATTATAATAATATGAATAATTGTATGCCAACAAATTAAATAACGTAGATTAAACAGATTAATTCCTAGAAATAAATAATACTTAAAATTGATTGAAGAAGAAATAGAAGGGAGACTGGAAGACTGAGGCAGAATTCAAGCCCAGCCTGGGCAATTTGGCAAAACCCTGTGTCAAACTGAATCAGTAATTTAAAACTTCTTAATAAGGAAAAGTCCAGCAACCTCAGGGCCTTCAAGCACGAACTGGCCTTTAAGCTACAGAGTTCAGACTGAGGAGTAAAACAGAAAAGTGAACTAAACAGTCATTTGGAAGAGAAGATTAATCAGATGGCTGCTACCATTAAACAACTGGAACAAAGACTGTGCCAGGCTGAGCAAAGTGGTCAGTCTGCGGAGTTGGACAACTGACTCTTCAAACAGGACTTCAGGGACAAGATCAACAGTCTGCAGCTGGAAGTGGAGGAGCTGACCCAGCAGCAGAACCAGCTTGACTTAGAGCTAAAACAGAAAAGAGAAAGATTACTGAACAATAGGAGCCTGCCAGGAAAGGGTTCGCACAAGCCAGACCCCAACTCAGATGAGGCACAAAATTCAAGAGGAAAATGTTTAACTAAAAAAGCCCCTGGAAAAGTCACAGGCTGCAGTCTAATCCTACAGATGAACAGAATGTGTGTAAGGACTGCAGAGGGACCTTCTGCAGGGCCTGCTCTGCAGAAGTGCTGCCTCTCCTTGACAGTATCCAGCCCACAAGCCTTGGCAACCCATCACAAGCAGCTCACAAAGGAGTGTTCCAGCAGCCCGTCCTGAGGCTGGCAGCCAGGACCATCTTTCCCCTGATGTCAGCACCCCTAACAACCATCCTCAGAGTCCACAGAGCTGACAAGGTTGACTTCATATGCCAGGTCCAGAGAGGAAGGCATCCTTGAGGTGCTGGAAGTTGTATGCATTTTCCCTAATGACTAGCTCAATAAAAGTTCTGGGTTGAGTCTTTTTGATATCAAAACAAACACAATGTGCAGGGCTTAGCTGGAAGGGCTACTTTTATGAACAGTGATGGTAACACTGGGGTTGATGTACTACAATATGTCCAAGCAGACAGGAATCGGGCTGGAGACATAGCTTAGTGTAGGGCTTGTGTAGCACGTAGGAGGCCCTGGGTTTCCTCCCTCCGGGAAAGATCAAAGTAGACATGAAAATGAGCTGCTGCTATATGTAAACATTGTTTCTGCTTCACCCCCATAACTACCTCTTAAAGTACCTATACCAAACTGTGAATCCACACTCAGGGAGAAGAGTAATATAAATCTGAATGAAAATATATATATATAAATCTGAATGTATTGAAAATAGTGCAATAGAATTTCAGGACCAGAATTTGCTGGTCTTGGCCTACAAGTATTTCATTAGCAGAACAGGAAAGAATTTGTTTTTTTCTCCTTTATGGTTTCAAACCTAAGTCTTTGCCCTTTTCAGAATCCCCAACTAGAAAAGAGCTATCACTCTTCCCCAGTCCCCCAGGTCATGATGGGAATTTATAAGGAGTTCAGAAGTAAGTTTGTCGTCTACAAATAGGAAGTGCTAATGAAACCAAAGCTAAGTCAGGTGTGGACCCACAGCAAATTGAATTTGTTGATGGCTGAGAACAGTAGCTCAGTATGTATTAAGTGGTTCCTTGAAGGAGAAATTCCTTATTTTGAGCTAAGAATCTGAGCTGGTCAACAGGTTGTTTTGGAAAGGGTAACACTCAAACATCTCTCAGTAAGAAATCCTTTGGGAACATGGTGTGTTCAGGGCACTACAGAAATGGTAAATGCAGTCTTCATTATGCTACCAGTGTCTGGGTTGTTTGGTCCCAATTAGCACCTAAGAAGATACAACTTTGTAACTGGTTTAGAAATTGGGAAATAAATACCCTAGACCATCATATTATTTGGTAAAACGGTTAAACCTGTGAAAAGCTTGTTGTTCTGTAAGTCTGGCCTGTTACTTGATGAAGCTAAAGTTTTAAGAGTACTAAGGGAAAATAAATTAGTAATTCTGAAAAAAAAAAAAAAAAAAGTCCAGGACCAGATGGTGTCATTGATGAATTCTACCAAACATTCAAAGAATTAAATCCTCCCCAAACTTTAAAAAAACATATAATAGGAACGAACATATCCTAACTCATTCTATAAGACCAACATTATACTGATAGACATCACAGTATAAGAAAATTACAACAAAAGCAACATGGCAGAATGAGATTCCTGACTTTACTTCTTGCTATGGACAAAATAAGAAAACATGTACAGGGCTGAGCATTTAGCTCAGTGGTTCCGCCGCCTGCCTCGCCAGGTCCCAAGTTCAATCCCCAGTACCAAAACAAAAAACAAAAAACATGTAGATATGGATCAATTCCTCCATGAATTAGTCTCTCCAGATACTGACAGACTCTTAAGCAATTAAGATATTTTGAAACATGTAGAAAAGCCAACACACTTTTTCACAACTCCCAACCCAGTCACAGTACTGGCCTTACAATCAGGAAGGAATCCCAAAACTCCCACATTCTGTGAGTGAAGAATGTGGACCTCACATATAGCACCCCAACTGTACGGTTTCCACCGAGTTTGTCTCTTAAATCATCATGTTCTAAGAGCAGAAGAGACTTGCTAATGCAAGTTTCCCTGCAGGACAGAGAACAAAGAGATGCAAGCACTTTGAAGGTCTTAAATTTTTAGTGTCACCGAGAAAATGAGCTAAAAGGCCTAACTTCCTAGCCTCTCCCTGAAGCTGCTTATTTGCACACTTTCCCAAATAATGCTGTGATGTCCTATATCCCAGGTCCTAACAAACTTTAACAATTTTAAAAGAACTGAAATCAAATGAAATAGGTTGTGTAAAATTAACGGAAAAAAAAACACCACCAGAAAGACAACTGGAATAACCTCTGAACAACTAGAAATTTATAAATTTCCCTTTGTATCAGGGAAAATTAGAAAATATTCTCAATTTTAAAAAAGGAAATTATAACAACAAAATCTGGGAGATAAAACAAACGTATGTGCTTAAAGGCAAATTTATAGCATATCTTTTTTGTTAGAAAAGCATGAAATCAACAAGCCAAGCTTCTAATCATAAGAAACTAGAAGAAAACCAAAAAACCCCAAGGCAAGTAGAAAGGAATAATAAAGATCAGAAATTAATGAACTTAAAACAAAAATTCCCAGACAGTATCAATAAATTTACAGGATAGTTCTTTGAAAACAGCTATACAGTTAATAAAGCTCTAGTTAGAAGACACAAATTACTAATATCAGAACAATGGAATATCACTGATGCCAATGACACAAGATAAATAATACAAACAATTCTACACAAATAAATTGAACAATTCAAATGAACCAATTTCTTAAAAATCACAAAACTTATCCAAATAGATCACTGAGCTTGCTCAATTAACAAAATTAAATTCATAGTAAAAATCCTTCTCAAATTTCTACACTCTTGATAGTTTCAATGGCAAATTTTACCAAATATTTAAATACTACAAATTCTACACAGCTTCTTTCCAGAAAATGGAATGGGATGGAATACTCCCAATTCACCTAATTCTGACTCCAAAAATACAAAAACACTACACAGCTCAATATCCTTTATGAAAAAAAAATATAATTATCAACAAAATATTAAAAATTTGAATCCATTAATATACAAAAATTCTAATGGAACCCAACCAAGCAAGTGCAAATTACCCTGCAAATGTAAGACAGACTTCAATAATCAAAAGTCAACATGAACCACCATTTTAACATTCCCTGGGAGGAAGAGATCACTGTCATACAGAAAAAGCACCTGACAAAATTCAACATCTGTTCATGATAAAAACTTATAAGCCTGGTGTGGTACCACACACCAGGAATTATGAGCACTCTAGGAGGCTGAGGCAGGAGGATCATGAGTTTGAGCCCAGCCTGTGTAATTTAGTGACTTAGCAAGACCGTATTTCAAAATAAAAAAATAACGAAAGGGGTTGGGGATTTAGCTCAGTGCAATGATCTTGGGTTCAATTACCAGTAACCATAAAAAATGCACAAATTTAGAACAAGTAAAATAGAAGGGAATTCCTTCAGTCTCATCAAAGGGTTTTTTTCAAAAACAAAAAACTAGTTACATCATACCTCTGCAACTGGAAACTGGAAGCAAGAATTTTCTCTCTTACCAATCCTTTTCCACACTGTAGTAGTTCTAGTCAGAGTATTAAGGAAAGAAATAGAAAAGCACACAGACTGTAAATCTAAACATCAAACACCAAAATAACAAAAACCAGCAAACCAAAACAGATTTCTCAATTAGAGGATAAAATGCTTACATTCCTTAACAAAAGCAAAACTTTTGACTATGGTAAAAAAAAAATTATTCCAGTTGGGTCTAGATTCTCTATTATACTTTTAATTATGGAAAGTTTATTTGACATATTAGGATACTCATTACTGTATTCTTTGACAATGAATAGTAATATTCAGATTATAATAACTGGGTTAAAACAACACAGAAGAATTAGGAAAAAAGTTAAATATATAAACACATACAATACTTCCAAATGTAAAAATAAAACTTGTGCTAATAGGAGAATATTTTTAAGTGCACAGAGATTTGTTTACAAAAATATAATGTATAAAGGCTAAAAAGACGAAAAATGGTAAAAAAAATTCATGGCTCCCAAGAAAATAAGGCATCCAACCAAAACAAATAATATGAACATAAAATTAATTTAGGAATGAATTTCAAAGAATGACACATAACAATGTTTTAAGAACACATTAAATTTGGCATAATGGGGAAGAAAGCTTTTATGTGATTTGACAATAAGATATGATACCAAAAGCAACAAAAGAAAACAAACTAATCAAAATTTAAAAGACAACAGAGTCAAAAGGCAGCCCAAAGAATGGAGGAAAATATTTGCAAGTCATATATTTGGATATAGAGTTAATACCTAAAATAAAAGAACTCTTACAACTCTATTAAAAAAAAACCTTCTAAAACCCCTTAAAAATGGGTAAAAAAGTGCTAGGTATACATAGCTCAGTGGTACAGCACATTCTTAGCTTGCATGAGGCCACGGGTTCAACCTCCAGCATCGGGGGGTGGGGGATAAACTGGCATTGAGACTCCCTGTATCCAGAGCATATTTTGAAAGAATTAAATGTCATTAACACATTTATATTAAATATATCACTTAATGTTTCCAAATTTAAAGGATAAATGCACAGGTTGAGAGGCAGTTAAAAAATATATTGTGAACTCATTTTTACCATCAGAATTAAAGAATCAAGAGCAATTACTAGACTTTAGGAAATCACATAATTTGAATTCTTAGGAAAATTCCACTTATATAATTATTTTTAGGATACAAAACAGAGGGTGCCTTCTGAAATTTTAGGAAATGTGACTTTACTCAGACTACATTTTTAAGTTATTTCTAACTTTTGAGGGGTCCTGGTGCTGGTATCTGAACCCAGGGGCTCAAACATGCTGGGCAAGCACTCTTAATGAAGGTTGGGGGGGTACAGGAGAAAAGGGAGAAAGTAAAAAAGATCGAGGTGCAATATGTATATGAGCCAATTCCCTACAACGAATGTATTTATTATGTATTGCAAACATACACTTTGGGGATTTAGCTCAGTGGTTCCGCTGCCACCTGCCTCACAAGCGCAAGGACCCAAGTTTGATCCCCCGTACAAAAAAAAAAAATACACTAATAACAAAAGGGAAGAAAAAAAGCACTCTTCCACTGAGGTACATTTCCAGCCTCGTAAGTATAATTTTTTTTTCTGGTACTGGGGATCGAACTCGGGTCTTTGCACTTGAGAGGCAGGTGGCAGAACCACTGAGCATTTTGTAAGTATAATTTTTATCTGACCAGAATATAAATTGCCTCAAGGTGTTTGATCATTTCCATTGACTGCTACATTAGAAATATTCTGCAGTATTTCCCTTGCTTTAAGACAATTTACATTTAAATATCACCCAAGGCTTCCTCCCCCATGAAAGTATTTTAAAAGTTCATGTTTGAAACTAATAAACAACAAAACCAAACTTCAAGCATTAAATTGCTAAATTATCCCCCCAAATATTTTGGAATACTATGGAGTTGGTGGGAGGGGAGAAGTTTAAAAATACAACTATCAAGGCTGGGGATTTAGCTCAGTAGTTCTGCCACCTGCCTTGCAAGCACAAGGTCCTGAGTTCAATCCCCGGTACCAAAAAAAAAAAAAAGTCTATTTTAGCCTATGCTCCAAATTCTCTCAAATTACTTTCATGCCGTTTTGTTCCTACTGAAAAACAAATATGCCAGGCATAGTGGCACACATCTGTAATCCCAGCACTCAGGAGGCTGAGGCAGGAGTATCACTGTGAGTTTGAGGCCAGCCTGTGTTACACTAGTGAGGTCAAGGTTAGCCTGAACTATATGCACTATATAGCAAGACCTTGTTGCAAAAAAAAAAAAAGAAAAAGAAAAAGAAACATATCTTCAACAGACATAGAACAATTTCAGGACATTTTGAATAATCATACCACTTACATGTATTAGAGCAGAACAAATTTTGGATCAAGTATTTAAAAAATTATAATTACACTCTTAGAATATCCACTGACCAAGAGAGATTTCTTCAATACTAGTAAAAAAGTATTTACTGGGACCATTACATCTAGACAAATTTTTGAGCTTTACAATAAGAGAACTTGTAATTTACTACTAGAGAAGACAATTTTTAAAGAAATTGGTTAAATGAGATGTCATAAACAGGGAAACCTAATTTGCCTCTCTGCCAAACAATTTTACATTATGAACATTAAGTAAAACACTTTTCTACATGGTATCTCCTTCACTATCTAGGGAGTATTTTAACATCTAGTACTTTCCTCTAATGGTCTCCAGCTTTTAACTGATTGACTCTGACAGCAGTAATTCTTTAAAGAGATGCCTATTCTACAAGATATTCTTGCTTTTTCTGGGGGACATAAATAGTATGTTCCAAAGGATCTTTAGATATTATTTTTAAGCTTTCTTGTTCAAAATCAAGTTTTCCTACAGTATATTTTAAAAATAAAATTTCACAGCTGGGGATTTAGCTTTGTGGTTCTGCCGCCTGACCTGCAGACAAAAGGACCCGAGTTAGATCCCCAGTACCAAAATAAATAAATAAAGTACATTATAATCATGGAAAAACCTTATTACTAGTAGTTTTGTTTTTTGTGGGGGTTTTTTGTGGTATCAGGGATCAAACTCAGGACCTCGCACTTGCAAGGCAGGTAACAGCACCACTGAGCTAAGTTCCTGGCCCATTACGAGGAGTTTTAAACAAAAGGCAAATGCAGTAGCACCTGCAGGCATACACAAAGATTAAGAGCAAAGGATTTAAGCTCCCTCTGCCAATTTATATAAAGGAGGGAAAAAAGTAGACCTGTTTTCTTTTGGGCAGATAGGAGATGCAAGATAAAAAGATGAAGCTGACAATGCTAATGTTGAAATTGAAAGGCAATTATGGTTGACAATAATTAATGGTATACTTCAAAACAGCTAGTAGAGAAGATTTTTAATTGTTTACAACATAAATGAAAATGTTTGTGATGGATATGCTAATTACCCTGTGCTCCATAAATAATGTATTATTATATATATTATACTTTTTTTAAAAGGGAGATTCTCTTAACTATAGAGGTGATGTCTAACTGTTGACTCCTAATAAGACTTTGGGACTTCCAAATAGATTGGGAGAGAAGGGAATGAAAAGGGAAATTTCTGCCAAAACTGAACATATTAACCATGAAACTGGTATGCCAAAATACAAAGCCACTTACTATGCATCAATCATAAACAGTTCACTTAGCACCAGAAAAACTAAGAACTGAAATGTATTTCAGGAACTTCACTAGAACAAAACGCTTATGCCACAATATTTAATCTACTTAGTTTCAATATTAAGCTTTATTTTTCTTCTTTCAGAGGTTAAGTAACAATTTAAATTATTATAGGATGTATAAATGAACATCCACTCCGATAAAAACATTACTGCTTAAAAGTGGCTATCTAAGAAATATTTTGCATGTAATAAATATATTCTAAGGTTTAGGTTAACAGGCACCATCTTGAGAGGAGACAAATTTTTGTAACCAATAAATAAACTACATTCAATAAAACAAGGTGTCTACATCTGAAATATGATATATTCTTAATGTTTTTCTTCATATAGCACCCAAACTTCCAAACTGTTTAGAAAGTATCTCTTAAAATATAACTCATACCTCGTCTTAAAAATGGCCAAGGAAAAAAATCAATTCAGGACAAAATTTACAGCTTATATTCTTAATTCCCCATTCAATAAAATATCAATTCCCAGTTTATTAAAGGTAAAGGAACTGTATATATGCAACCTGTTAGTGCTGAAAATCTGACATATACATGTATATTTAAACATCACTCTTTCTGATAGTATTTAAAATATTCCATCTCTGGTGGCAAATCTGAAAACTATCAAGCATTTCATTTCCCTAGTTTTCATACTGCCACCCTTACTGCTACCCCTTGCTACCCCTTTTTATGTTTAATATCCATTCATTCAACATTTTGTTTCGTTTGGTTTTGTAAATACCCTTACTTATATCCCAACACAAAACACTGACAATACACCTTGGTAAACAAGGAAATCCCAGAACAATCTGAGCATACAGCTTTACTCCCAAAGTGTGCCACAGGCTAAATGATAAATAAAAACAATCAATGCCCCTTATTGATGCAGTCAGAATGCTCCTGAGAGTCCATAACTTTGAGAATTTGCTGATGTAATCCTGAAGAAGTTTCAACAGATTCTTCAGACAAGGATCAGAGAATAAGTCTTTGATTGATAATTTTTCTATTTATTTCTGCCAAGGCGACTGAAAACACGAAAGCCTTTTCATCAGAGAGGTTAGCATAGATGTCAATTTCCTTTTCCTGTTTCTCTGTTAAAAGAAAAAGGAAAAGCTTAATGTCAAGGTAGCAGATGCATTAATTTTTAAAATGTTTTAATGCTTTGAAGTATTTCTTCAAATGACAACATTATGCATAATATAATATACATTATACTAAATTGAAATTTTTTAAAAAGTACAGAGGTACTGAAATAAAAACCAAATAATGACTATACAGTTTTATACATACAAGGTCTACCAGTTACAAATTTCTATAAGAATTTCAAGTATTTCTTTCTCTTCACTAGTATGAAATACCTCAACAAAAATTAAATTTCTCATCTTAACCAAGATGCATCATGTAAAGGTACAAGTTCCCAATGAGAAATGTAAATGTGTTGTATACCTAAAATGTACCAATAAAGAAGTAAAAAAAAAAAAAAATTTGTCTTCTTAGAAGATGGTCCCTTTTGAACATCAACAGTAACTTAATGAATATATTAACATCTTTAGCCCTGCTATAGAAAATAAGAATAACCATATTTATTTCTATTTTTCCCTCATGATTACAAATGGAATCTAAGTTCATAGTAGAAAAATTAAAAAAGAAAAAAAAACCCTATTAAATCATGAACCAGCTGAAATTATAATTAACATCTTTATGTATATTCCTCCAAATTATTTTTTTGTGATTCTATTTTTGTTTGGGTTTTTTGCTTGTTTTATTTTGTTGGACATTTTAATCCAGGTTAAACATGCATGTAATTTGGTCAAATCATCTTTACAAAACTTGGTAAAAAACAGAAGTCCTTTGCCCGTAAAGTACATTTCCTACTTTTCAAATACAATTTTTTGTTTTTCAGTTGCTTCTTTTTATTTTTAGAAAAACCTGTCTTAGGCCAGGGATTTAGCTCAGTGGCACTGTGCCTGTTTTGCAAGCACAAGGTCCTGAGTTTAATCCTCGATGAGGGGGGGGCGGGGGCGGGCGCCCTGTCTCTAACATTTTATAAGATGTTACTTCCTGGTTTTAGGCATTACATATTCACTTTCTACCATGCAAATTTAGGATTTCTTTTGCATCTCTTGCCCCACCATTAACACTCTGTTCGTCTTGTCATCTTTTCATTCTAACTAAATTGCAATTTCAGTAACATCAACTTTCTTTTTCTGGTACCAGAGATCAAACTCAGGACCTTGCACTTGCTAGGCAAACGCAGTGCGATGGAGATGTATCTGCAGCTCATAATTTTCAGTGTTTACAGTATCATGATTATGTGAGTCATTTTCTTCTTCCTGCATATTGTTTTTACAGAAGGGATTCTATTTGCTTAGTTTTCATTTCAAATTCAACCTAGTTGTAGAAATCGGTCACAATGTTAACATATTTTACGTATTTTATCAGTTTTATCTTCTTAAAGAAATCATTCCAAGTCTTCCAACCTGCTCCAATCTGAAATGGTTGCTCTCTAGGCCTACTGCACAATTATCATCCTGTGACTGTTCTTCAACATCACACTGGAGCTTCTCATCTCCCTCATATAGATCCTCTCTGTCCTGGATGTCAGTATTCTTGCTTGATTTGCTTCATTTTGGTGGCATGTAATTTGTAGTAGCTTCCTGAGAAAGGGAGTATGGGTAGTGAAATTTTGGAAACCCTGAATACCAGGAAGTATAATTACTTTATCTTGAGTAAAGACTTGTAGGTTTCCCCTTAGAATTGTTAAGGCAATAAACTGTCTTCCGTCTGGCTCCACTGTTGAGAAAATCCAAAATCTTTTTATACGTAATTAAAAAATGATTGCTAATTTTATATTCAATGACATACATAGATCCTCTAATGAGTTCTGACAAAATACACCCATGTTACCCAAAACACAATCAAGACAGAAAATATCCTTCACTCTGGAAAGTTCTTCATGCTTTTTTCTAGTCAATCCCACCTTCACCAGCACCACTGTACTGACTTCTATTACTGTAGGCACAGTATCTTTTCTTAAACATCAGAACAAACAGTATCACGTAATATGTATTATTTTGTGACTATCATCCTTCGTTCAGTGTTTTATCAGTCATATCAGTTCATATAATCTGCTGCTCGCTAGTATTCCAGTGTTATTAATTCTAAATACCCGTCTGATTCATTTTCCCCCTGAAAAACTTTGAAAATCTTTTCTTTAATCAAAAATACAGAATGACATGCTTTTGTATAATTTCTATTTGTAACTATACATTGGATCAGAAATTTCATCATGTGTTTAATATGGAAACTCAGTATCTTTCAGGTTTGGAAAATTCTGTTAAAATATTTCACTGATGATTGCCTTCTCTTCCAACTTCTATGCTCTTTTTCCAAAACTTCAGTTATTTATAGATGTCAGACTTCAGACTGGTCTTCTAAATTTCTCATCTTTTCCTTTACATTTGTTTTTCATCTCTTTCCCTACTGCTGTATTTTCTGGAATTTTCTATTGGTTTTTTATTTCTATGACTTATGTTCAAATTTTTAAACTGTATTTTAAAATTCATATTTTGAAATTCATTTTCCAAGTACTTTCCTGATCTCTACAATTGCCTTTCAGATATGATCTTGCTTTATCATATCTTCTTTTGCTAAGGAGAGTAATGGTAGTTTTTTTTTTCTTCTCCCTGCAAAAACTTTTCTCCAAATTACCTTTTCTTTCCTTGAGATTTAGTCTCAGTCTTTCATTCTAAATTATTTTTTTCTATATATCAAGGTAATTCCTGATAACATGTTCACATTTAGAAGCGTGAGCAAAAAGGCTGATTAGAAGCACTTGCACTTGAATAGAACTTAACTATAGTTATCAGATCACAAAGTTCTAACTAGGCCATTTCTTTGTGAAATTGCTAATGACAGTATGTATTTTTATTTTAGACCTTTTCTCTTGGGCTCTTCAGATTCCCTACAGAAAATTACTTCCAATCTCTTTTACCTGGGGGAGATATAATAAGCCTAACCATAGAACTCAATATTTATTAGGTCCAATTTTTACCTGGTCTCCTTGGGCTTAGTGTAGTATCCCCACCCTCAACCATGCCTGGTATTCCCTAGACTAGAGACTGTTTTATTTTACCCTTTTCAAAGGATAAACTTGCAGGTAAGAGACTTTTTCTTTTTTTTTTCTTTTTTCCCATTCTTTTTTCAAAACAGAAAACAACAATGAAGTTTTTAAAAATTGTTTCTTAGATAATTATCAGGTATTCCTTAATTCATCTGCTAAAATAGTTAAAGCTTTCTTCAAAATTTAAGTGTCTTAAGAGCAAAGAATCAATGAAAACAATTAAATTAGTTACTTAGCCCTAAGAAGCATTACCAAAGGCCTTTAAAATATATAGATATTTCGAAGTTTGTAGTTCCTATCCATATTCTATTTAGAGAACAACAGTCTACATCCGGATTGGCAAACAGCAGTCTGGGTGCCAAATCTCAGCCACTTCCTGTTTTTAAAATAGAGTTTTACTAGAACACAGGTATGCTCATTCATACCTAAGGTTTATGATTGCTTTCCAACTACAATAACAGAGCTGAGTAGTTGTGACATAGACGGTATGGTCCACAAAGCCTCAAGTATTTAATATCTAATTTTTTGTGGGAAAAGTTTGTTGACTCCCCTGTCTACATTAAAATATTCCATTTTAGGGGCCAGGGATTTAGCTCAGTGGTTTTGACACCTGCCTCCCAAGCGCAAGGACCCGAGTTCAATTCCTGATACCAAAAAAAAAAAAAATTCCATTTTATCCTACAAAAATAGCTTTGAGCTATTTTGTGCAGTTTGTATCAAAAGCAAATAGCTTTCTTTAAAACTTTCCATAGTAAACTGAAAAATATTTACAAATAAATCCTTTTCTCAATGTAATCATGCAATAAAAATTCAAGCCTGCATATATAAAGTCCTAGCACAGTTCTACAGACTTCATTTAACTAACTATAAAAACCCGTCATTATCTGTTTCCTCATCTCTGAGCACCAGAAGCATTCCTTCTCTGTTCTTTCAGTTATATTCCCTTTACTTCAATTGAAAAGAATGTTCTGGTTTTTGGATCAAACAGTATTTCTCTTTTCTTTCTTCTCTGTTGACTTCTTTACCCAGTTTCCCTTCTAAAACAGTCCCTAAGACTTTCTAATTAAAGAAACACATTCAAATTAAGCAAACAACTCAAATTCTCTGGAAGAGCACAAGGAAGGAAAGAGAAAAAAACAGTAAAATTACCCAAGAAATTAAAGAATACCTAAGAAATGCTTTCACAGAATACAGTCAATTATATCAATATCATAATAATATAAACCTTATTTCTTTAGTCACACCTTAAGACGCCTTTAATTTTGATAGAAGCCAGTGACACCAGCAAAGTTATTTTCCCTAACAGACTCTTATACAGTTAGCTACACCCGGCTGCCATCAGTAGCAGGTCTTTATTCAAATAAAAACACACAAAGCATAGAGAAATGGTAAATAGTAGAAAATCCTGTGTCTCAACAGAAATTTATATTTACACAGAAAACAACTGAGCACCTAAGACTAAAGAAAAAAGGCAAAGCATAATGCAAATAATGCAAAAAATTATAAATGCATTTCACTTAAGATGAAATCATCTTGCCAAAAGTTTTTTTGGTTTTTTTTTTGGTACCAGGGATCAAACTCAGGACCTTGTGCTTATGAAGCAGGAGGCAGAACCACTGAGCTAAATCCCCGGCCCCAAGTTTTTAAAGTATTACAAAGAATAATTAATTACTGGCTTGAAAATCACCCCCCACGCACACACACACACAGTCTCACTACACTGCCCAAGCTAGTCTCAAATTTCTGGGCTCAAGCAATCCCCCTGCCTCGGCCTCCCAAGTAGCTGGGACTACAGGCACAGGCCACTGTACCCAGTTGAGTCTCATTTTTAAAGCGATATTCATAGGCATAGAGGGGTGCCTTATGCTATTCTCTCTATTCTTATGTTGAAATATTTTGTGATAAAACTTCTACTAAAGATATATATACAAAAGATAAAGAAATCTTTAGAAAAAGAAAAGCTAAAGTTTTAATTAATAGCTAAAAACCAGTCATTAGTAGACATATTACTTGTCAGAACAAAGAAGAACACCTGTAAGGAAAAACAGAAATTCACTTTGGATCAGGAAGAATTTATCTAACCATTCAAATGCTGCCTCAATGTAGGGAGCACACAAATCTCCCAATATGCAATTTAAAAACTCACACCAAGAACAGTTTAAATAGTAAATTTTTTAAATTCACAGTATAACAGTTTTAAATAAGTCTTACTTTGGTCTTCTCTTTTTTTAAAAAACTACAATAATTTTATTAGGCTTCTCAAAGATGTCCAATACAAATTAGCACCTCCGAACTCTACTACCATCAGTTTATAGCAAACTGGATTTTTACCTAATTTAAGTCTTTAGATTTCCACTAAGAATTTGTGGTTTTTTAAAATTAATTAATTAATTTTTTGGGTACTGGGGATCGAACTCAGGACCTTGCGCTTGAGAGGCAGGCGGCGGAACCACTGAGCTAAATCCCCAACCCTTTTGTTTTTTTTTTTAATTAAGCATCTACCATAGAGGAAATGCTTTCAAACTAAAATATGAGTTATGATTTTAACTATAGGAGCTTAAGGCCTCCACTTTCTTCACTACTGTCTGAGATCTCTGATCAATTTAATACTTGAGAAAAAGCTGCTTGGATTTATTCATACCTCTTTCTTCCTCATGTTTTTTGGCAGATGCACTTTTAGGTCTTCCTCTTCCTCGTCTGATATGATCTGAATGGCTGTTACTTCGAGACCTCTTTCTGTTTTCTAAATTTTTATTTACTGTAGAATTTATCTTCTCTCTCCTAACTCTCTCTGTTCGCCTCCTCTTGGCCTCATGCTTGTTTTCTGTATGGGTGAATAAAAGTGATATATTTTAGGGCTTTGCAAGAACTGTTTGCCCAAGCTCTCATTGTCTTCCTTTTATTTTCTAAATAGCACTAGGATAAGCTTCCTGGCATATTTTATAAAACTGCAGCATATGTCCCCCTCAGCCACATAGAAAAAAAAGGAAACAACAGAATTCAGATCCACAAAATACATGAGTTATGAGGAATTTTGGAAGACAACACAAGTTTCTTCATTTGACTGCTTTAATTTCAGTCCCAGTGCAAACAATTCCACAGCAATTTTTCTGCATTTTTTCCCTCCTGTTTCCAAGCTAAAAATAGTAAAATATAAGGGAAAAAATTCCATTCCTCTTTGTACCCTACTTGAATTACAGATTGAAATGTCTAATATGCAGAAGGAAAACTGACCTTAGACATAATACATTAAAATTCCAATAAAAATCAGAGAGCATCCATAGAAAGTATTTTTCAAACACTAGAAAAGCAAGTATCATTCACTTAAGCCACTGATGAGGTATTTAGTAAGAGAATATTGTTCCATAAATGGAACTGCAATAGAGAAAATGTACAAAAAGGGTCACTTAATTAAAGAAGTTACACATCCGCTCTAAACAAATAAAAATGCTAAATATAACAAAACCTTAACAAAAAATAAGCCCAGAATGGTGGCATACACGTGTAATCCCACTCAGGAGGCTGATGGGATCACTAGTCCAAGACAGACTGAGCAACTCAGCAAGACTCTGTCTCAAAATAAAATTTGAAAAGGGGGCAGGGGAGAGCTAGTTATGTAAGCTCCAGGCCAGAACACAAGATTAATATGCATGAGACCTTGGGTTCAATCACCTGCACTACAAACAAAAACAAACAAATAAACCACACCTATTTTAATATATACCTGCATCAAAAGAGAAAAAGAATTTCCTGGGGCGGGGATTTAGCTCAGCGGTTAGGTTCCAGTGGTTCCACGGCCTACCTTGCAAGTGCAAGGTCTGGAGTCCAATCCCCAGTAACAACAACAAAAATTTCCTAAATGCCTAAAGTCACAGTCGTAAACGGATAAAAACAAATAGGAAAATTCATATTCCAAGAACTAAAGAAAACAATGTGAAAGACACAATAAACTACTGCAGAAACAGAAAAAAGAAAAAGGCAAAAGAGTAACAATTACCTCTAAATACGTACATATCCTTAGAGAATCAGTTCTAAGCCTGACATTCAACATACACTGGATGACTCAAGAACATTATTAAAAGCTATCAAAGACAATCACTCAGGGTCTAACTTTAAGAGGCACCCACTGACCATGATAAGACAATTTGACCATCAATTACAAACAACTGTAACAGAGTATATATTAAAAGCATTTATCTTGCCTTTTCTTTTTTCTTTCTTTCTTGTTTGTTTTTTGAGACAGAGTTTTGCTATGTAGTTCAGGCTGGCCTTGAACCTGTAAGGATCCTCCTGCTTCAGCCTCCCAAGGGGTGAGATTACAGGTGTGGGCCCACACCAAGCACTTATCCTGCTTTTTTTTTTTTATTCAAATTGTAGGACTTATTTGTAAACCGAAGAGCAGATGAAGGAAAGCTTTCTAGTTTATAATTATTAAAGGTAATAATTAAAAGACTGATAGAATCAGAATTATTTAAAATCAGAGAATTATTTTTCAACCTGTAACAAACTAAAAGATCTAAGCACTATACATCATTAACTGCTAACATCACTAAGAGAAATAAGCAGGCTTCAATTGCCTGCTGAAAGAAGTATATAACTGCTACCTATTAAGTAGTCATGTTAAAAAAAAAATCCAGTATGTACTATCAATGCTTAGATTCAACTTCAACTCAGAAAAAAACAGAGGTAGCCAGGCATGGCGGTGCACATCTGTAATACCAGCACTTTGGAGCCTGAGGCAGAAAAATCCCAGCGAGTTCTAGGCCAGCCTGAAATACATAGCAAGACCCTGTCTTGAATGGAAGGGAGGGATGGAGGGAGGGAGAAGAAAGAAAAAAAAGGAAAAAGGAAAAGGCAAGGCAAGGCAAGGCAAAGCAAAGCAAAGCAATCTTTCTATTCAATGTGTTAATCTACATCATGGGGATACATAGAGCACATAAAGGGACAGGTGAGGCAGTTCTTTCAATGTGAAACTTACAAGGGATAAAAGAGACAGAAAATACAAAAAAGTGCTAAAAAAGATACTGCCTGTATGCAATTTGTGAACTTTATTTTGGATCTTTTTTTTGAAACTTTAAGATCATTTATGGGAAAACTGAAAAAACTGGACAGAAGTTAGAATATTCTCTATAAAGGAATGGTTAATTTTGTATGTTATAATGGTAATATGTTTTTAAAGGTCTATCTTTTACAAACATATAAAATACTTATAACTGAAATTTTATGGAAATTGCTTCAAAATAATAATCAAGGAAAGTGGGTGTGGGTGTGGATAAGGCAAGCTTGGTCACTGCGTATTTTTGCTTAGAATTTCTTGCTTATAAAAATGTTTAAAAGTGACAGGTAAAGCTTTATATACTGCATCCTTTAAAGTTTAACACTGAATTTAAGTTTGTTCTTCTAGCTACTCACTCACCTCTGCACACTTCTTCAGAGATGTCTGTACTTTCTAACCTCCCACTTGCTCAATACATCCAATATAGTTCTCAACTCAATGAAACTTATCATCCAGAAAAATAACCTTTTTATCAAACTTAAATTTTTATCATCATACACTTCACTTTTTATCATCATACACCATCTATTAAATATTCAACAAAGACCACAACTCCATTCTGTGAAATTACTCTTCACTTGATTTCCAGGTTCTCCAGGCTGTCTCCACTCTACCAGCTACTTTTCTTCACCAGCTTTGCTGTGTTTCCTTCCCTACATTTTCCTTGTCTTTAATGTTCAAGCTTCAGGACTTGTCTTTACTTTCTTTACCTATCACTTTCTTTAACCTTTATAGACCCACAGCATTAAATACTGCTGTTAGGATGACTTGAAGTTCACCTTCTGCTCTGATCTCTTCCCTAAATTTGCCTATGATTATCACAAGAATGACTCATAAGCATTTCAAATGCACTAAAACTCTTTATTTCTTCCCTCAAGTATGTTTCTCCTCCAACCTTGATCATATTAGTAAATAGCACCAACCAGTTATACAAGCAGAATAATCTGTCACTTGTGACTCATCTTGTTTCTTGTATCACCACACAGGTACTCCTAGCAAAATATATCCACACTCCTTCATTTTTCTTCCCCTGGAGCAATGCAGGTAACACCCTTGTCAATCCCACTATCTACACAGCAGCCACTATTATCTTTTTTAAAAATCAAATTCATAGATTCATTAGCTTTGATAATGAAAAGCCTTTTGTTTGCTTTACATTTTATTTAGAAGAAAGCAAAAATCCCTTACTGAAGACCCAAGTTCCCATAATATCTGACATCCGCCTTTCTCTCCAATCTCATGTCACAATACCACTTTGTTCCCTACACTCCCAACATGTCTTTCTTCTCACAAAACAAGCTCCACCCTCTGCCCCATCTGTATTTGCCAACCTCTATCAAGAGCTCTCTCCCCAAAGCTCTTCATGAGACAGGCTTTTTTTCCCTTCAGAAATCAATTAATAGGGTACTCCATCTGGGTCTCCCACCCAAATTACTTTCTTTAATCTATTCCTATTTACAATCTGTTATTTATTTACTGATATGCTTAATATATCTCCCCCATCAATACAAGCTTTACCAAAGTTGAGACTCCTTTATCTTCTTCACAGAATCTGGAACATTAACTACATACATACAGTAAGTTCTGCCAAATAAATATAAACTGAGTACATCCATTTTATCACCTTTTTCAAATTGAGACGAGGGTCAACATGGAAAAAGGAACAAAGGAAAGTCTAGGGTTGAAAAGAAGGAAAAAATGTCATAAATGATCAGAAATTATAGAATTTCAGCAAAATAGACAAGTGTTCTGATTAAGAAACCAGAATAAAAGAAAACTATCATCCAAAATAGGAATAAATGATGGCTCTTAAACAAAAGAGAGCTATTCTCCTCAAGAGACTCCCAAAGGTACTGCCAAAACAGGACAAAAGTAAAGGGGAGCAAGCCACTGGGAAGCTATAGGACTACTGTAGAATAGCTGGGCCTCTATAGAGGAACTAACAAAGGAAGTAAAGCTAAGGAAAGAGTTTCAAATATCCTTAAGATAAGAAAAAAGCAACTCCTTCTAGGAAAGAAATACTGTTAAGAGATGCCACATTTTCCCCCAGAACAAAATCTGCCTGATTTTGGCAACAATAACATTAATCAGTGAGTGTCCTGCCCACGCTTCCCAGAGGGCCAGAATTACAGGCGTGCACTGTTCTGCCTTCCTAACACTGCTTTGTTAATACTCACCTCTCTTCCTCTCACCAAAATTAATTTTAAACTTTTAAGAATTCCTCAGGTCCTACAATACTGTTTACATATATATTCTGCTAGACTAAGTTCTGTGTAGTTTTATTCTTCTACTTCCCTATTTCTATGTATGTTATGAAGCATAAAAATTAGTATATTTCAAAAACAAGAACACTACCTACAAAAAAAAGAACACTACCTACATAAATTTAACCTAACAGTTCCTGCAAGTTATAAAATGTGTTTAATTAGAAGTTTCAGCCCATTGAATTTTTTAAAAATCTTCTGTAAGTTTGATTTCATTTTTCAAATGAGAAATTGCAATTTGAGCTATAGAAACTGTTCTTTTACTTTGGGAGGCTGACACAGGAGGCCCAAGTTCAGATCCAGCCTGGACAACTTAGCAAAACGGTCTCAAAAATTTAAAAAAGGAGCACAAGGACCCGAGTTCGATCCCCAGTACCAAAAAAAAAAAAAAAAAAATTTAAAAAAGGGCTGGGGATGTAGCTCAGTACAAATGAGTTCAATCCCCATTGCAACAAAGCAAAACAAAAACTTTTTCAAAAAAAATATTTATTGTTAGGTATGGGTGGGACACCCATGTAATCCCAGCACTTGGAAGGCTGAGGCAGGAGGATCACAAGTTCAAGGCCAGGCTGAACTATAGCCAGACCCTGTCTAAATAAATAAATAAATAAATGGGGGGGGGTTAGCTCAATGGTTCTGGTGCCTGCCTCACAAGTGCAAGGTCCCAAGTTGGATCCCCGTACCAAAAATAAATAAATAAATAAATAAATAAATGTGTAATTATGCAAATAAGTCTTCCTTAACTCTTCCTTAACTCTGTCCTTATTATGATATATGTAGCTATCTACTCATGCATTTACTGGTTAGTACTAAATGTAGAACTCATTTGGTGGTAGAGCATTTCCTAGCATGTGTGAGCAACTCCCTGGGTTTAACCCTCAGCATGGGGGGAAAAATAAGTAAGGAAACCATTTTTGGGAATTTAAAAACAAACAAGCTCATACTATACATATTATTTTGCACTTTTTCTTAAATAGTGTTTGATTTTTCATGTTTGTACATAAAAATCATTCTAATTAGCACATACTGTTTCTTAAAAGACATATCCTACTTTATTTAACCATTCCCCTACGATGACAGCTGGTTTATTAACAACTTTTGCTACTACAACTTGCTGCCTTCGAAATACTTCTTTGTATATCTAAATAATTAAGCTAAATTAAACACTTACTCATAAACAATTCTAGGTTAGGTGCATTTAAAACTTTTAACAACTACTTTAAGATTGCTCTCCAAAAAGGATTTGCCAAGTTATGATCTCACCAATAGTATCAGTATCCATTCTGCCATGTTCACAAAAGCACTTAAAATTCTTTACATTTTTGTCAGACTGTGGACAAAATTTCTTCCGTAAATTCTCTAGTTTAACTTTCCTTAAAACTGAAATGTTCTGGGCCAGGGATTTAGCTCAGTGGTTCCGGCGCCTGCCTCGCAAGCACAAGGTCCCGAGTTCAATCCCCGGTACCAAAAAAAAACAAAAACAAAAAACAAAAAAATTGAAATGTTCTACTAGATCCCATTTATAAAAATCAGCAAGCACTTAATGAACTAGTGATCTTTTTTTTCCATTAACTTTATTGGTACATTTTAGGTATAAAATACAGTTACATTCATCATTGGTAACTTGTACCATTACATGAGTATCTTGGTTCTTATTTTTTTTCCCCTTCCCCTGCCCTCCCTTCACCCGCTCCACCCTT
>NW_004624914.1:299179-322738 GCF_000247695.1 Heterocephalus glaber
CTCATTTTAGGAACTCAACATTGTGCTAATCCTAAAACTGGATAAAGATAATAGAAGAAAAAAGTATGAACATAGATAGAAATTTTTTTAACAAAGCAAACTATTAGAAGTCAGATCTGGCAGTATGTACAAGGTGGTTTAGTGATCTTAAAAATTATATTTTCATTCAGCATCCTTCATGATAAAAACTCAACTAATTGAGTACAGAAGGAACATACCTCAATACATACATACATACAAACAAGTCTACATAACAAATCCATAACCAAGATCATACTGAATGGAAAAAAACAAAGTGTTTCCTCTAAACTCTGGAACAAGACAAGGATATCCAGAAACACTTATTCAACACGGTACTGGAAGTCAGCAACAGCAATTAGACAAGAGAAGAAAAAAAGGGGGAATTCAAAATGGAAAGGAGGAAGCCAAATTATCCCTGAACAAAAAATATTTTATATATAGAAAAATAAAGTATTTTACATATAGAAATACCTATACACACCATCAAAAACTGTTAAAACTGATAAATTCAGTAAAGCTACCAGATAAAAAAATCAACATTCAAAAAATAGCATTTTTATATATCAATAACCTTGCTGAAAAAGAAATTAAGAAAGCAATCCCATTCACAATAGTTTAAAAAGAGCAAGAGCTCTACAGTGAAAATTATAAAGCACTGATCCAAGAAACTGAAGAGAACACACAAAAAATGAGAAAACATCCCATGTTTATGGATTGTTAAAATATCCATACCACTCAAAGTGATATACAGTCAAGGCAATCCCCATCAAAATACCAAGTAACATTCTTCTTGGGGCTGGGGATTTAGCTCAGTGGTTCTGGCACCTGCCTCACAAGTGCAAAGTTCTCAGTTCGATCCCCGGTACCAAAAAAAATCAAAATAAAACAAATAACATTGTTCTAAATACAGAAAAAAATCTTTACATTCACTTGGAACAAAAGTCCCTGAAAAAAAAAAAAAAGTCTTTGAATAGTCAAAGTAATCCTGCACAAAAAGGACAAAACTATAGATACATCTGACTTCAAAACATACTACACAAAGCTATAGTAATCAAAACAACATGGTACCAGCACAAAAACTAACACACAGAAACACAACATGGAACTCAGAAGTTAACAACATACATACAGCCAGCTAATTTTCAACAAAAGTTGTGTGAACATACATGGCAGAGAGGACAGTCTCTTCACTAAATTTTTCAGGAAAAACTGGATGTGATTATATCAAACTAAGATACTCTGTACAGTAAAGAAAACAACAGAGTGAAAAGACAACCTGCAGAATGTAATAAAATATTTATGAACTATTATCCAAGAGAGGATTAATATCTGAAATATGTAAGAAACTAAACAACCTAATAGCATCAAAACAATCTGATTTTTAAAATGACCCAAAGATCTGAATAGACATTTCACAAAAGATGAACAAAATGGCCAGTAAGTATATAAAAATGCTTAATATCACCAATCATCAGGAAAACACAAATCACAATTACAGAGATATCATCTTACCCAAGTCAGAATGGCTAGTATCAAAAAAGAAAAAAGGAAAAAAGAAAATTCTAGTGAATATGTAGAGAAAGTGGTATTCTTATACATTGCTGATGGGAATGTAAATTAGTACAGTTACTATGGAAAACAGTACAGAGGTTCCTCAGAAAACAAAACAAAAATAGTACTGCCATATAGTTCCAGCAACCCCACAAATGGCTATATATCCTAAGGAAATAAAATCCATATATCAAAGAAATACCTGCACTCCCAGGTTTATTGAAGCATTATTCACAGTAGTGAATATCTATATATTTGAATTGATTAAGTGTTCCTCAATGGATGAATGTATAAAGAATATGACGTATATATAAAAGGTGAAATATAATCCAGCCATAAAAAAGAAAGAAATCCTGTCATTTGTAGCGACATGGATGGAAATGATGGACATCATGTTAAATGAATCAAGCCAAGCACATAATATCATCACATGCTCTCATGCATATGTGAAAGCTAAAAAGTCAATCTCACAGAAGAGGGTAAATAGTCACTTGGGACTAGACAGTGTAGGAGGGAAGAGGGGTTAGATAAAATACATTTAGATAGAAGGAATTTATTCTAGTGTTCTATAGCACAGTAGCATAGCTACAGCCTACCTACAGCAATTTATGATTATTTCAACATAACAAGTTTGAAGGTTCCCAATATATGGAAGTGATACATATCTGAGGAGATGGAAGTGCTAATTGTCCTGATTTGGTCATTATACATTATACACATGTACTAAATTAGCATACTCTACACTTCATAAGTATGCATAAATATTATGTTGATTAAATTTTAAAAAATTATCCTTTTTAAATTTCCCAATACACTATGAGTTATCAAAATTATCTTTACAAGAAATTTAATTGTAAATTAAATCCAGGGATAGTTTCTCCTTGCATTTTACAAACAAAATCAATTTTACTCTGGTTTACAACTCCTACATAATCTGGCCTCTGCCTATTCCTCTGAACTCATATCCCACTTTCCTGTTCTTACTGTTTAAAATGCAATCCCACTGGTCTTTCTGTTCCTAAAATATAAGAAAAAAAATTTTTTGGGGGGTGCCAGGAATCAAACTCAGGACCTTGCACTTTCGAGGCAGGCGCCAGAACCACTGAGCTAAATCCTCAGCCCTAAAATATAAGAAATTTTGGCCTTAGAACTTTTGCATTTGCTATTTCCAACTGCCAAGAATATTCTCCTTGATCTTACAAATGCTACCCTCTTCTTCCTACTGAGGCTCAGCTTAATGCCAGCTCCAAGAGGCCAACCCAACCATTCAAAAGTAGCCTGCCAGTCACCTATTAGAAAGGCATCCCCGTTTAATTTCCTACAAAGTACACATCACAAGATATTTTTTTTGGTACTGGGGATCGAAACTGGGACACCTTGTGCTTCTGAGGAAGGCACCGGAACCACTGAACTAAATAACCGGCCCCACAACATGGTATTTTCTGTTCATCTGTTCATTATCTATCTTCATAAGAATGTAAGCTCCATGATAGCAGTCAACCCACCTTCATAGACTACTATATGCCCAAGACTTAAGAATATCTAGCATAGGGCCGGGGATTTAGCTCAATGGTTCCACTGCCTGCCTTGCAAGCACAAGGACCCAAGTTCAATCCCTGGTTCAAAAAAAAAAGAATATCTAGCATACAGCAGATACTTAAAATTCTTTTTTTTTTTTGGTACCGGGGATCAAACTCAGGTCCTTGCGCTTGTGAGGCAGGCAGCAGAGCCACTGAACTAAATCTCCAGCCCGAGATACTTAAAATTGATATACCTTTAAGATCATTATAGAAAATTCTGATTTTATCAAAGAATAGGGAAAAAAATGTTATCTTTTCAGTAAGTATACCTACTGAATAAATCAACTTATCTACATTAATAGAAAACCAACAAATTCAAAATTATTTTTAGATATTATCAGAGAATTGTGAAAATAACCAATAAAAAAATTATATTCATACCAAAACTGAGTTACATTTTCCAGTCACTGGTTAAAAAGTAAATATAGGGGCCGGGGATTTAGCTCAGTGGTTTCGCCGCCTGCTGCGCAAGTGCAAGGACCCGAGTTCGATCCCCGGTACAAAAAGAAAAAAAAAAGTAAATACAAAAAAACTAATATTTTAATGTTATTGCAAATTTTACCAGTATGGGGGGGGAGCCAGAATAATTATGCATCAACAGGTGAATGGCTAAACAAATTGTGGTATATCCACACAACGAATACTACTAAGCAATAAAAAAGTGAACTTTTTTTTTTAATGAACTCTTGATATAAGTCTGAAATAATTGTGCTAAAAGAAGCCAGCCTTCCTCAAAAAAGTACTGTACATGCTATATGATTCCATTTCTATAAATAGTGACAGAAAACAGCAATGGTTACTTGAGGTGGGGCTACCAGGAATGAGAGATTACAAAGGGAAACTTTTCAGAATGATAAACGTTCATGACACCAACTATGGCAACAGTTCGGTGTACACATATGTCAAAACTTATAAAACTGTTTAGTGTAGTTTAGGGGATGAGGTTGTAGTTCAATGGTAGAGTGCCTGCATAGCATTCATGAGGCCCTGGGTTTTATCTTCCACGCTGCAAAAGTAAATAAACAAATATATGTTGAATTTGCTCAATGTCAATTATTACTTAAAAACTTTTTGAAAAGGCTAATTAATAATTGACATTGAGGGCCAGGGATTTAGCTCAGTGGCACCGTGCCTGCCTCACAAGCGCAAGGTTCTGAGTTTGATCCCCGGTATCAAAAAAAAAAAAAAATTGACATTGAGTAAATCAGATATATTTTATTTTCTTTTGGGTGCTAGAGATTGAACCAAGAGCTTTGCACATGTTAGGTAAGTACTCTACCACACAGCTACATCCTAGCCACTTTTATTTTTTTATTCTGAGATAGGGTTTCACTAAGCTTCCCTCACTGGCCTCAAATTTGAGATCCTCCTGCCTCAGCACTCTGAGTGACTAAAATTACAAGCATGTGCCACTATGCCTGGCTTACCTAAACTATTTCTTTTTTAATTTTAATAAAATTTAAAATAAATAGACAAAAATAAAATTTTAAGTGTTACAAACCTTATCAGTATTACAAGCTCATTCCTAATGGCTAAGTTGTCTTTTTGTATTTTTAGCTGTACTGATGAAACCCAGGGTCTCAAGCATGCTAGGCAGGTGCTCTACCACTCTCTGAGCTGCATCCCTAGTCCTCCAATAGGTGAGATTTTAACTTTTAACTTCAACAACAAAAAATGTAAATAGTTCAAGTTTACAAAATTAAATTTCTACAACAAAAAAACTAAAAATTGTTAAATTTTCACAATTACCTGTAGAAGATGGTGATTTCTCTGAGTGCTTTGCATTTAAAAGTTTTCTGCTAATAAATATGTAACCACAGGGACATGATTTACATGCAACAGGGACCTGTAGAAAAAATATATATATATTATTACTCTTTTCCTATTGGTAAATTTCTCAGTGTTTAGTCTCAAGTGAATTCTAAATTACATGAAATGGAAATCAATGATTTAATTAAGCCCAACAGCCTTACTACAAATTATATGCAAAGGGTATCATGTCATACATACCATACTACAGCAGTACCATAAACAGTAAATTCATTATAAATGTGCAAATGTAAGTGACCAACAGAAAACCTTAATGGGTCTGTCCCAAGGGATATAGGTAAGAAAAAAAGGCAGCACTTCTGCGGGGCGTGGGGGCCCACACCTACAATCCTGACATTAAGGAGGCAAAGGCAGGAGGATTATTGCAAATTCAAGGGCAGCCTGAACTACATAGTGAGACCCTCTTTGTTTGTTGTGGGGGGAAGGTGTAGCATTTCCCAAAATGTTACTTTGAGATATAGACCAAATTGACTAAGGGGAGTTAATCATAAGATCATCAAGGCCCAACTGCAAGAGTGAAATAATGAGTGGAAATACAGGAAAGGTAAATCTGTCACATGTTTTTCAAAGACAGGAAAAACAGGATTCAGGCCAAAACTAAGTAGAGGTGATAAAATGGGATGATGAACCAAATATAATTCAGGGTTCCAACATGAGAGGGGAAGATGCCAATTACCCCTGAAAAAAAGAACAGTTTTCAACAACCTGTTTGAAGGTCACAAGTATAGTATAAACAAAAAAGAATGTAAAGGCTGAGATACAGGAACTTATTTATAGTCTCAATTCCAGAAAAGACCTTGGACAAAACATTTAAATCCTTCAGGCTTCTGTTTCCAAACCTGCATATTTTTAAAGACAAAAGTTATCAAAAATCATTGAAAATTTTTAATTTGTCTCCATAATTTTTTCACCTATTATTAATGATCCTTGAAATCAAGACATTTCACCAAAATAAGATTAACTTTAATAATAAAAATAATCTCAGAATACTATAATTCTTTTTGTAAGATAAATTCCACTTGCCAGTTCTGCTTAAGTTATAATTATAAAGCTTGTTGTCCATGTATGAACAAAATGCTTCAATTCTAGAATATATTCCATCTAATTAAGCTAAATTGAAATTTTGGCAGAAGAGATCTTTTTCTTCATGTAAAAACACTGAAAAAGGAGCTCCAATTTGCATTTAAGAGACATTAACAATGAGTCCTATAAAAAGGTACATCTAACCACTTGACTTATTAAGAGTGTGATGAGAACCCTTCAAACCATGATGTAAATGAATTCTCCATAATATGGTTATTTTAGTTTTAAAAAAGTAATTTTAGTAGTGTAAAAGCTGCCCAAAATAGATGCTTATCATTTAAAAAATTTCCTATTTTCATAGAAACATAGCTCAAAGATATTGATTTATTTCCTTTATATTTAAACATACCATAAAGGCACCCACAGTAAACTATGTTAAACTAATGCTATCCAAAAAACACAGAAGCATGATGTTCTTATTCAACAGCTTTGCTAATCAGCAAACATCTTCTTGTAGCTGCTAGAACCCAATAAATTGACCTATAGCCACAATATCACCAATTCCACTGATAGGCTGATTTTCATCCCTTAATACGTTCTCCTCAGGAAAACTGTGCCTGAGCTAGTTCACTCTAATGTCCTGTTATTTTTCGGTTATTTTGAAACAAAGTTTCATTCTATAATTCAGGCTGGCTTTGAACTTACTACATAGCCCAGGCTAGCCTCAAACCTGTGACAATCTCGCTGTCTCAGCCTCCCAACTGCTGGGATTACAGGTGTATACCACCACACCTGGCTCTAAAAGCCTATTTATAAATGAAAAGTTCCACCCAACCTCTGCCCCAGAAAGGAGGAAAAATTATAAAAAATAAAAAACCACAACTCAGATCCTATAAAAAGTAAAGTAGTACAAAACAGACTGGACAACTTCAGTAACAATAATCTCATTAAATTAATTATAAAGTATAATTTAGATTTTTTACAAACACTAAACTTTCCTTAAATTTCAATTGCTAGGAGCCAGTCAAGGTGGTACACACCTGTAGTCCTAGCATCCTAGGAGGAAGGAGGATCACAAGTTCCAGCCCAACCTGGGTCAACTAAGCAATTTAGTAAGAACTTGTCTCAAAAACTGAAAGAGGCTGGGGGTGCAGCTTGGTGCAAAGCCCCTAGGTTCAATCCTCAGCACCAAAAAATAAATTAAGTAAAATAAATAGTAAACAATAGGATAGTAAACAGTAAGGATAGTAAACAATAAAATTCTGTATTTTTAGAATTTTAAAACAGAAAAAAATTCAAAGTATTGTTTATTTCCTGATAAGCATACTTAAATTGTTTGCATGTTTTAAAAGGTTTTAAGATGTTGCAAAAGAAATGCTCCTTGTCCTATAATGCTTCACTATATCATTTAAAGTGCTGTTAAATAACCATATTAGAGAGAACTCATTTACTGTAGTCCCACCTTATCCAATTTTATTTTCCAAGGTTTCAGTTATTCAAAAGGTGAAAGATGTACACAGTACAATAAGACATTCTGAGAGGGTACCGAGAGAAACCACATTCATAATATAATTACTGTATCTTATTGTTGGTTATTGATCTCTTATATGCCTAACTTATAAACTAAACCTTATCATAAATATGCATGTATAGGAAAAACAGGGTTTAATACTATCTGAGGTTTCGGGCATCCCCTGGGGGTCTTGGGATCCCTCCACAAACAAGGGGAAACTACTATATGTTCTTTACTAGAGCCAAAGCCATCTACAGCAGACACACTTGTAGTATGCTCAAAACAATTTCGTATCAATGAAAAAAAGTTGCTCAAATGAAGGCAAAAACAAATATACATGAAAGGTATAGAAAAGTGATAAGAGGACCCGGGATTTAGCTCAGTGGTTCCGCAGCCTACTGGCAAGCGCAAAGTCCTGCGTTTGATCCTGGTACCAAAAAAAAAAAAATCTGCCATTTGGGCCAGGGATTTAGCTCAGTAATTATGCCTCCTGTCTCAAAAGCGCAAGGACCTGAGTTCGATCCTCATACCAAAAAAAAAAAAAAGAAAAGAAAAGAAAAGAAATAAGAATCATGCATAGTGGGGCCGAGGATTTAGCTCAGTGGTTCCGCGGCCTGCCTCGCAAGCGGAAGGACTAGAGTTCGATCCCCAGTATCAAAAAAAAAAAAGAATCATGCATAGTAATACACACGAAATGTAAATTTTGAGTGCTCAGTGGATGTGAGATCTCTTGAGAATGAGGCTTGTTTCAAAACTATACTGTATTTTTTTTTTTTTGGTACCGGGGATTGAACTCAGGTCCTTGCACTTGCAAGGCAGGCGGCGGAACCACTGAGCTAAATCAGCTCTGTTTTTTTTTTTTTTTTTTGGTACTAGGGATCGAACTTGGGACCTTGAGCTTGCGAAGCGGAACCACTAAGCTAAATATCCAGCTAAAGTAGCAGCTCATTCTTAACCGTTTCTCTGTACCTTTGTTTTAAACTTACACACAGAGGATATACAACTGTGGAAATCACCTCAAACTTTTAAACATTTTGCATTTATGTTAATAAACTCTACCTAAAATCTAACTTAGGATCATAGCAATATTCTAATATGTTGTTTAAAAAATGGCTTTCATAATTATAATTTTTTCTAGTTTGTAACTAAAAGTAGCTAAAAAATTAAAAAGCTAAAATTTACTATGACTTTTTGATCTTAGATTTAATTTTTAATTTTTATTAGTACATATTTGCTGTACATAATGATTATACTCACTGTGGGGAACTGGTATATGTACATAACACACACATCTCAAGGGTTTTTGGGGGTTTTTTTGAGGGGGGGGGTCAGGATTTCGATTCTGTAGTTCAAGCTGGCCTATGTAGCCCAGGCTGGCCTCAAATTTGGGGCACTCCTCCTTCCTCGGCCTCCTCAGCGCTGGGATTACAGGTATGTGCCACCACACCTGGCTAACCTATGACTTTCTTCAAATACTTTTATGGATAGAAAAATCACTTAATAATCAAAAGCTCCCATTTGCCTTTTTATACATTAAATAAAGGACACAACAAACCAACACATTAAATTATGTACTACATTGCTACTGACTGAATTGCATCCCACAAAAAAATTCATCTGCTGAACCCATAACCCCTCTCCACTCTGGGATAATTATTTGAAGATGAGTCCCTTTTTAAGGAGTTACTAGGTTTACATGAGGTCATAAAGTGGGATCCTCATAATGGGACTAGCAATCTTATAAGAGACAAGAGAGAGCTTGCCCCCTTTTTGCCACATGAGGAAACTCAGAAAACAGTCAGCCATCTGCAAGCCAGGCGATCTCTCATCATGAACTTGGACTTCCAGCCTCCGAACCTGTGAGAAAATAAATTTCTATTGATTCAGCCCCCCAGTTGATAGTATTTTGTTATGGTAGTCTGAGCAAACGAAGATACAGCCGATTTTATACAAAAGAATATATATGTATACGTACAAGTGTTTTCATAGCAAAACTGACGTAATCTTTCCAAATAAATACCGTCATGTTTTGTTTAAAAGTTTTACGGGTTCCTACAAGTTTTTGTTTTCTTTAAACAGAATATTAAAAACAGATTTTTCCTGAAAGATCTCTTTATGCCAAGTAAAATAAGGACAGGATTTGCAATTACTTGTGCCCTACAGAAACTCGAAAGCATACCCTGCAAACTTTGCACTTCTGAACAATTAGTTGGAATAAGCAGAAATGTTTTAAACAAAATTATCTGCCAAAAGCTATATAACAAAGTCCAATTTTGTAAGAATTTTACAAATTTAGTTTAATGGTAAGAATGGAAGCAACTCTGGAAAACATGACTAAACTGTTTTCATACTACATACTGGTAAAGCTCAATAAAATTGAACAACCATTCTCTAATCAGCATTTTTACCACTGCTGGTAAATAATACTGAAACATGTAACATGTTTTATTACAAGATTTGATCAACCTCAAGACTGCATATTTTTTAAAAAGTCAGTGTCTCCAGGCAGTTCAAATTATTCTTGATCAAGGAAAACAAAAACGGAAAGGGGGAGAGAGGTAGTCATTTTGAAAAACTCCACTCAGTGGAAAACGAAAAAACACACCCAAATCTGGATGAAATGAGTCTTACGAAAGGTTTTAATTGAGGTAATTTTAGCTAATTATTAGACTGTAAGGCTGAAAAGAATGTTTATTCTAGTAGAGAACGAAGCATGCTTAAAAGTAGGAAACATGAGATTTTATTTAAATGACAGGTATGATAGGAATAATTTCATATTCAGGAAACCATAAATACATATACATATATATATACACACACGTGTGTGTGTATTTTTAAGACGTGGATGCAGACACGCCGGATTTATAACAGAAAACCCTGGCAAGTGGGATGAGGAGCCCCCGGAAGGGTTTCAAAGTGGACGTTATTCAAACACGTTCCATCAAAAACAATGTAAAGAAAGCGTGCGCTGTTACACAGCATCGAAATTATCAAAAACAGATTTAAAGGAGGAAAAACCCCTCCAAATTCGGCACAAGTTATTATCACTATGCGCGGCCCCTTTTGTCCCGTCCGGCGTCACCCCGCACCTCCGTCCCGGACAAAGCCGCCGAGGCAGGTGGGCTCCGGAGCCACGGCCTGGGCTGATCCGCACGTGGGCGCTAGCTGCCCGGGCGACTGGGCGAGTAGGCGCTCGGCGAGGGTCCGGCCCCGGCCCGGGCCCCGCGCGGCCCAGTCAGCCCCGCCGACCCCGCCCGGCCCGCCGCGCCCACCTGTTGGTCGCACTCAGGGCAGGACTTGGTGGCCATCTTCACTTTCTTGGCTCGAGTTGCGGACATACTCCCGTCCTAGGGCAACGCGGCCCGGGCTCCTCCCCGCGCACCTCAGCGCCGAGCCTCCGCCCGCCTTGGCCAGTCCTCGTCCCAGTCCCGCTCCCTCCCTAGGCCTGATCGACGATCGCCGTTGCGCGGGCGCGTGCGCGATACCGCGGGCCTGCGTGCCGGGGGGCGGGGCGGCAAGGGCCGGCTGCTCGGAACGCGCCCCGCAACTAGTGCCGTAGAGCGCTTCCGCGCCTCACGTGAGGAGCGGCCAGGCAACGGCCACGCCCTCCCCCAGGCGGACTGTGGCGGGTAGCACGGACTGGGCGGGACCCTGGAGTGACGGACGTGAACCCTGACCAATGAATGAGCAGGTAGGGCGGGACGTGAGTCCGGGTACGTCCCCTGCCGTAATGTAGGGGGAAGGAAAAACTAGAGGCTGGAAGGGGCGGAGACGGGAAAGAGCTTCGCGCTGGTCCTGTCATTTAATACACTTCGGTAAATGTCAGCGAGGAATTATAATGAACATTTAATAAGCCTGCGATTTGCCAAGCCCTGGACTAGCTGGAGCAGGCTATAAAACATTGTGAAGGCCAATTAGGCCTAACAATGTGAATACTGAGGTGCTTGTCCTCAAAGAACATACAGTTTAGTGGTGTGGAAAGCCTAGCATTGAAATAGAGCAGGGCTGTTGGGAAGAGTAAAAGGGCTAACTCATCAACCACCTAGACTTTGACCTAGCAGTCTCACCTTGAGGAGGTATCTGAAGAAATAGTCTCCACTTGGGCCCTCAAATGATGCACACTTTCTAGCACTGCTCGTCAGAACAGTATTTCAGAAGTAGCCTAGGTGCACCAAGTTGCTTGCGCAAACCCGGGTACACACATTCAGGAGTACCATTGTAGCTCTTCAATAGAATGAGCGAGATCTATTTTGAGTCATCTCCAAAAGTGTCAATTAAAAACACGAAGCACGTTGTTTAAAATGTTACTTTATAGGGCCAGGGATTTAGCTCAGTGGTTCCGCCGCCTGCCTCGCAAGCGCAAGGACCAGAGTTCCATCCACGGTACCAAAAAAAAATCTTGCTGTATAGGCAAAAATGCGAATACATTTATGAATGCTGATGATGCATTAAGGAAGTGGCGGGCAGGGAAAGAAGACAGGTATTTTTCACTCAAATAGGACAGTATGAGAAAAGGCAAGGTCAGCTGCTCCACGCAATAGGTATTCCAAGTGCAGGGTGGAGTTGAGGCTGGAGGAGGAAAGCATGTCCACTTCTGCAAAGCCTTTAATACCCTGGAAGAGAATCTGGGCTTCACCTTGAGGGCAAAGGGGCAATACGAGTTTGTTTGTTTTGTTGGGGGGGGGTACCGGGGATCAAACTTGGGACCTTGTGCTTTCGAAGCAGGCAGCGGAACCGCTGAGCTAAATCCTCGGCCCTAATACGAGTTTTTAATTGGGAATGGGACAAGTTTAGGCTTGAAGCTAAGAATGATTGGCCTAGCAAATGACTTAGGTCTCAGACCTGAGGCAGTGGGGATAGAAGGGACAGTAGGGAAGAATAGGGACCAGACTGAAAAAAATGTGGAGATCACACTAGCAATGTTGGAGGGGCTATTCTGCTGGGGGAAGGAGAGTTTGTTTTTTACAGGGCTACTGCCTGGCGCACTCTAATTTCTATTGCAAGGGACTGGGCAAAGAGGTTTGAAGAGGAGCACCTTGTTGTAGGGCAAGAATCAGGAACCTAAGCCCTACAATCAGGGCCCTGAAGACAGTTTTTTTGAGTTTCATTTGAACGTGTGCTCTTTCTAGAAATCTCCTAGAAAGGCCACTTACCTGGAGTGGGTGTTAAAGAACAGGTCTTTAGCTCTGTAGGGTTTGTGTAGCAGTTAAACTAAATATACCCTATGACCAAGAAAAATGAAAATAAATGCACACAAATGATGTGCAAGAATATTCGTAGCAGCTTTATTCATAACAGTTCCAAACTGGGGGGAAAAAAACTTATCAAACAAGTAAACAGGGCCGGGGATTTAGTTCAGTGGCGCCATGCCTGCCTTGCAACTTGCAAGGTCCTGAGTTCGATGGGGGGGGGGAGGGGGCAAATAAACAGACAAATTGTGGTATACTCATTGAATGGAATGTCAGTCAGCTTTTTTTTTTTTTAATCAGCTTTTAAAAAGGGATAAATTACTGACACATAACAAAATGGATGAATTCCAACAGTATGCTCTCAAAAGTTATCTTATAAGAGTACATATGATCCCATTTATATGCAATTTTAGAGCAAGAAAAACTATTCTATGGTAGGAAAAAATCAGAGCATAGTCACTGATATGTAATGATGGGAATAAGGAGTAAAAAGGTACAAGGAGGGCCAGGGATTTAGCTCAGTGGTTCTGCTGCCTGCCTCGCAAGCAAAGGTCCCGAATTTGATCCCTGGTACCAAAAAAAAAAAAAGGTATAAGGAATCCTTCACAGACTGACGGTAAGTCTGTATCTTCATGAAATGTGTGTTACACAAGCATTTGCATTTGTTAACACCTATTGAATGGTACACCTAAAATTTGGGCATTTTATTTAATTAAATTTTACTTCAAACAAGAACTTTAAGTAAATATTAAACTTTAGGTAATGATATGTATGCTGAAATATTTTAAGAGTAAAACATACTCCTGCATATTTTATGGTAAAATACATCAAAATAAATAAAGATGGAGGCCCAGGAATATAGCTAACACTTGCTTAAAGTGTGAGGCCCTTAGTTCCACCACCAGTGCCACAAAAACAAAACAAAACAACAAAAATGATGGACTGATAGATGGCTAGAGGGATGGCTGGCTACCTAGGTAGGTAAGTGATAAAATAATTATATATGTATAATGTCAATGGTACAATCAGCACATAGGAACTCACTATAAATTTCAATTATTTTTATGTTGAAAGTTTTCATAAACTATAGGAGTCAAAACCTACTTGTTTAAGCCACTGTTCATTTGGTTTTGGATATTACTGTCAAACATTTTACAATGGTAGTAAAACAAAAGTTTTGTACTAAAAAATTAGCTTTTACACTTATTCATTTATTAAACAAATACTTATTGGGTACACAATATGTGTCCTTGCATTCTTGATGAAGATATGATCTTGTGAACAAAATAAACTGCCTGCTATTGTGAATATTATAATCTAGTGGAGAAGATGACACACAGACATCACACAGACACATCATTACTGTGATTAGAAATGTAAAAGAACCACATTTCTGGCACTGCATGCCTGAATCCTAGCATCCTGGGAGACTGAGGTAGGAAGTTCACACGTTTGAGCCCAGCGTGGGCAACTTAATGACTTAGCGAGACCCTATATCAAAAAATAAAAAGGGACAGTTCAGTTCAAAGTCCCTGGCTTCAATTCCCAGTACCAAAAATTAATTAATTAAAATATTAAAAATAAATGAAAGAATCATTTCAGGGCTCTAGGTAGGAGGGCCTGACCAGTGATGGGGAAAGGAATTAGGGAAGACTTCCTAGAGGTAATTTGCATGGTGGAAAGTTAATGAGGTAAGGGAGGCTAGCAAATATTCAGAGAACAGAAAGGACATGAAAGAGACTGGCTGCATCACCAACTGAGAGAGGAAGAGGGACTCCTCCTACACACTGAAGGCAGGTGCTGGAAGAGTCCACTTTTCCCTGCTTTTGATGCTATTTATAACTGAGACGAGATCTCTCGTGTGTGCTGCTAAAGTGGCCATAGGTGTTCTAGGCTCACACTATCACACTATGCAATTAGAGTAGGCATAAGCTTTAATAACAGGTATTAAGTACTTGATGGAATAAAATGGCAATACCACTTTTTAATCTTTTGCAATTAAGACTCAAACTACCTCAGGGAGACTGGGAGAAATAAGATGTAACAGCCCTCATCTTCACTCCTTTCATATTTTGACATTCAAAATGAATTTCATACCAAGCAGCCTTTTAAAAGCTTTTCTTTCTGTTCTGGGGGGTTGGTAAGGGGAGAGTAAGAACACTGTGATACTTTGCAAGTCTAAATATGTGTAAAATTTTTCCTTTTTCTTAGAAATCCAACATAATTCCTAAATTAAAAAGCTATAAAATTTAAAGCTATTTCAGATAGAGCTGTATCCATGCACACACAAAAACCACAGGGCCTGTTTCTGTACCTACAGTTTGCATCCCTTGTGGGAGATGGCAGGGAAGATCACTAGGATAGCACAGTACCAATATCACTCCTTTCCTGTCCAAACATGTTTTACTGTTCCTGTTTGGTCCAGACCCTCTATGGGCTGGGCCACTCATCCTCCTTAAAAGGTCTAAGGAGGGGCCGGGGATTTAGCTCAGTGGTTCCGGCGCCTGCCTCATAAGCACAGGGACTGGAGTTTGATCCCCGGTACCAAAAACAAAGGTCTAAGGAAAAGAGATAGATGACTGTTGGGAGCAATGCTACATAATTTTAGACCTAGTTCTCCTGCCTACAGGCCAGCTATGGCATTTTGAGACATAATTCTATTTTGGTCCCCAGCCCCAATGAGACCTCAATGATCTGGTGATGCTGTGATTCTTCAGGACAAGATTACACCAGCTGAAGACATCCTGGGAGGAACAAAATCTTCATCTACTCAGTTCCTCATTGTTCTTGGAAAATAACACTTTGTTTATCCCCATGTACTGAACTCTCTGCAAGTCATTTGTTTCTCCCAGTGTACTGAATAAAAGGTGCGGTAAGCTGGGGGCTTTTGTCTTTGCTGCCCAGAGCAGCACTGATCAGACCCAAAACTCAGTTGCTTCTCAAAGTCTCATTTTTCTGCCTTTCCTGTATAATAAGTTAATTCACCTTGTGCTGCCATGGCTCACAGGAGACTAGGACTTACTGCAGAGGTTCTAGTAACATCCCCTTTCCCTGTTCCCTACAGATGACCATAAAACAACTACTATTTACTCTTGAGAGACTAATTATATAACAACATGTTCTGGGCTTTTTTTGTGGGGTTTTTTTGGTACTGGGGATCAAACTCAAGACCTTGCACTTGAGAGGCAGGTGGAGTGCCGCTGAGCTAAATCCCCAGCCCAACATCATGTTCTTTTATATTGGCCAAACCCTTGTGATCTGTCACCATCGAGCTTCACTCTTATGTTGTATTTGAATAAAGACCTTCATACACTACTGGTCTCAACCCTATTACCCCATCAATCAGAGCTAAATCAGAAACTTCACTCTTTTGGGAGCAAGGCAGAGTTTACTAAAACACTGGATAGATCCTTTGACACATCCAAAGATGTAGTAGTAAATGTGCAGATGAGTCCAGACCAGAGCCTCAGCCAAGGGGGTAAATTAGGCTGTAAGCAGCCAAGACTCTGCCTACCATGCCTTGTGTCACAATAAGGGACTACTCCTACACAAAACAAGGGATACAGTACTTTTTTCCTTTTAATTTGTTCTAAATTGTCCTGTGGTTCTCAATTCTGGAGCTCAGAGTCAGTTCTACTTTAAATAATTTTCTTTCTCCCTTCCATTCCTCCATTGCACCTTTTAAGGCAAGACCCATTCCAGAATGCCCTTCCTTCAATGTCTAGCCTTCCCTAACCCTCCTCTCTCTCAGGAAAGAGACTTAGCAGATCGTCAAGGAGAGGCAGGAAGAGGACTACCTCAGTCTCCTTATCCCAGCTTGATCTCTGGATGCCACAAAAAGTAACTGCAATTTAGATAGAAAATCATAAAGAGGCCATTAATTATTGTCTCTAGTAGTACATTACATTTTTTAAAAATCTAGAATTAGAATGGAAAGAATATGAAAGAAGACTGGCTCTATATAACAGAATAAATATTATCATCCAGAAGCAGTCACTGAGCTTTGACTAGATGGCTCCTCATGTCAGAAACATGCCTTCCATTTCTTTACTCAAAAACATTTTTTGGGCCCTTTGCACAGGCTTCTCATCTCCCTGGAACATAACTATACCCAGATCTTTGCATGGTTGATTCCTAAATATCATTTGCATACCTACACAAACAACCTGGGTGGTTCTACATACTCCTATTTTGTAATTTTGACAGTTACTTAAGGTAACTTTCAGTCTTCATGTTCTGCCAGAGGTTGGGACTATATCAGGCTGAACCACAGGAAACTGCACTCTTGTAGATCAAAATGAAAATATTTGAGAAAAATAAATACTTCAGTCTTTTTTGTTATTGTTGTTCTAGAGCTCAAACTCAGGGCCTTGCACATGAAAAGCATGTGCTCTTCCACTGAATGATACCCCCAGCAAAAATAAGTATTTTATTCAGCCAAAATACAGTTAACATTAATTGCTGTCCAAGTGGTAAATATCCCCCAAATGATAAATTTCTCCAAATATTAAATGACATGTACTGTGTTTATAAAATTCAGCTTTTTAAAATTTATTCAAATCATCCAATTATTGCTGCTTTTTTTTCTTTTGGTACCAGGGATTGAACTCTGGACCTTTTGCTTGTGAGGCAAGTGGCTGAACCACTGAGCTAAATCCCCGGCCCTAATTATTGCTTCTTAACTAGAAAATGTTCTATTTCTTAGAGTTCCAAATGATGAAAAAGGTGGTAATCTGTTGAGAAAAGGTCCAGTAAAATGAATGGGACAAAATTTCTTAGCCCCATTAATTTGCTATGGTGGTTTCTGATGACTGTGGCTGGATGTTGTCACAGAAAAGATTCATATCTGCTAACCAAGTCAGACTGCTTCTAGATCAATTTTTATGCATTTCAACTTCTTGACAATACGATGCTAGTTTTACCTAGGTTAAAAAAGCACTAATGAAATAGACTTCTTGAAATAATAAGAATCTTTTTTTGGCTGCAATTGTTTTAACAAATGTTTGGCAATTTCATGAACATCAAGCCAGTGATTAGGTCACTTCCGATTGCTATATATAGTATCCTTCAAAGCTGACAGTACGCTCCAAAATGTCTCTGCTTTCTCAAATTTTAACTGTCTCAGCTTGTAGTGATCCATCAACAGATGGCTTGTCCAGTTTTTCACCTTCCCAACTGCAGCCAGGTATCGAGAAATTGTTGTAGCAAAACTCCTAAATCTGTAGCAAGGCATTGAACTGCTGTTTTGGGGTTTGCTTCCACCATGGCTCTCAGTTTATCTTCATTTGAAATGGATTTGAGTCTCCCCAAAGCTCATTTTTCAGATTCATATTACCAAAACAAACTTTTTCAAACCACTAACAGATAGTCCTTTCATTCACAGAGCCTTCTCCTAAAGCAGAATTGATATTCCTACTTGTCTTAGCTCCACTATGTCCTACTTAAAATTCATATAAGCATTCACATATCTTTCAAAGAGACATTGTTCACTTCTGTTGAGAAAGTAAACATTAAAAACAATTATCAAAGACAAACAAAGACTTTAATACCATTATGAATACTAACTAGTGCAAGTAAGGGCCAGGGATTTAGCTCAGTAGTTCCGCAGCCTGCCTCGAAAGTGCAAGGTCCTGAGTTCCATCCCTGGTACCAAAAAACAGAAAGAAAAAAAAGCAGTCCAAGTGAAAATAAGCCTGATATCAGTATGGTGAAGTTTCAACTGGTCAAATAGCAATTTCAGAGGAGGAAACATTTTTTATCACTAGACTCAGCTGTCATCAATTTTTATTATATCAGGTGGATGTTAACTTTAAGCCTTTTGCATTCCAGTGGGAATATAATTTCCAGTAATTTTATAATCATCTACCAAGTGGGGAAAGCTTTCAAAGTAAAATATGAGTTGTGCTTTTGAATCCAAGAACTCAATGCCTACCAAATACTTTTTTCAGTGCTATCAAATTAAGATATCAGATCAATTTAATAGATGGGAAAAAATTCTCCCATAATGGGCTGATGCTTATTTATGTTTTTATGTATTTATGTATCTCTTTATTTATTTTGGTACCAGGGATCAAACTCAGGACCTTGCGCTTGTGAGGCAGGCATGTTGCCACTGAGCTAAATCCCCAGCCCTATTTATGTTTTTTGACAGAAGCATTTTAGATTTTCCTCTTGCCAATTTCATATGATCTGAATGACTGCTACATTTCACAATCTTTTTGTTTTACTAATCTTTACTGACAGTAGAATTTATCTTCTTTCACTTATCTCTGTTTGACTTCTTTGGGCTCTATTCTTAATTTTGGTATGGAGTAATAAAAACAATATATTTTAGGGGTATGGAAGAATTATTTGCCCAAGTTCACATTTTTTCCAGCAGTCACATATTCTAAATGGCACTAAAGTTCACTGCCTAGTACATTTCTTAAAACTACAACCCTAATAAACTTGCTCCCCAAACCCAGCAAAATTCAAGTCTAGTCAATGTTTGTCAGTGTTTGAGGCGGGATGAATCGTGTGATGGGAGGGAAGTTTAATTTTTCAGCAACTTTGATTCTAGCCCCTTATAAGGACATAATTCTGCCACCACAACTTTTTTGCCTCCAAGATAATAAAGTGGAAAGAAGAAAACGTCTTTGTTCCTTTTCGTTCTCACTTAACTTCGAAATTAAACTTTCCAATACACTGATAATCTTCTAATCTTTCCAATAAATTGATAATCTTCTGTTACCAAACAGGAAAAGTCTGACCTCAACCATAATATACTTTTACCAGAGACAAAAAATAGATATTGCAACTATAAAATAATTAGGGAAATGAGTAGCTTTATTATGCTCTTTGATATTGTTCATAAATGGAACAGAAATGGGAGAACAAGATTTCCCATCAATATAGTAGATTTAATACAAGAAGCTACCTCTCCCCACTCCACACAAACGTACTAGTTATGATATGAACAAAAAACAGAACTTATTTTGATTCAGAAGTGAATCCAAAGACATAGAAAATTGCCCAAATGCAAAAAGGGGGAGGGGGACCTCAGAGTTACAGTAGTGAGGTGACACGTGGATAGAATTCATTTACCAGAACTACATAAGAAGAATGGAACAATCTGAAACAGAGATGTTTTTAAACAAGTATGCTTAAAATGTTCCAAGAGAAAACTTAGAAATAGATTTCATTACTTTTACTTGTAAAAAAATAAAAATGTAAATGCCACATTATATTTAGTTGTCATGTCTTTATAGTCTCTCCAATGTATCATGATGTTTGTCTTTCAACATTGGTGCTTTTGAAGAGTACTGACCAGTTATTTTGTCAAATATATGTGATCTGGCTGGTGTTGTCTGACAAGTGGACTGAGGTATGCATTTTTGGCAAGAATACACAGAAATGGGGCCAGGGATTTAGCTCAGTGGTTCCGGAGCCTGTCTTGCAAGTGCGAGGTCCTGAATTCGATCCCTGGAAAAAAAAAAAAAAAAAAAAGAATACACAGAAATGATGCAAATTTTCAGCGCATCACATCATGGAGTTCATGTCAGTATGTCTTATTATTATGATGCCAACCATCATTCAATTAAGGTAGTTTTTGTCAGGTTTCATCACTGTAAAAGTTACCATTTTTCCTTTTGTGATTAATGAAGATCTTGGAGGAGATTCTTAGAGAGTATGAAAATTTTGTTTTTCCTCAAACTTTCATGCACTAATATTACCATCCATCAGTGAGTCTTATTTGTAGTCATTACTAATGTGTTCAGTTAACACTGATACTCTATTTACTGCATTCCTTCCCCATTTATTAACTGGAATTCTACTATAAGGAAGAGATGTCCTTTCTCTTCTATATATTTATGTAAGTATGGACTCATGACTCTTTACTTTATTCCATGTATAATGATCCAATGATACCATTATTAGTTTTGTTCAAATTGTTAACTTTGGCCATTAGGAGCTTCTTCAGATGGGTTCCCACCACTATTTAAACAATATCCCCCCCCCCTTGTTTTAAGTATTTCATTATTTTCTGGAATCTCAAAATTGTTCCAGGTTCCTCTAGTATATGTCCCAATCTTGAAACACTTCAAGGAGTTCTGGCACTTTTTATTGGACAACTGAGTTGAGAAATAAAAATCTAGAAGCCAGGTTTCTTCCTTATTACTGAGGAATTACTGCTTCTACCTTTCAATGGACAGAGCTACAAAATCATGTGTACAGATTAACCCACACATACAATGATTCTGTCAGATTCCAACCAGAGATTATTTTAGCTTCTCCTTTCATTATTTGTTAAAAACTCGTTCTTATCTAAAACATATTGACCTATTTGTGTAATTTTAGTATACATATAAGTAGTTTCAGAATTACTAACCCATACTTCTGTAAGAAATGTATTTACTGACTAGATTACAGTATTTATGTACAATTCTTTTGTCTCTAAAATTGCAGTGTCCCCGGGGATTTAGCTCAGTGGTTCCGGTGCCTGCCTTGCAAGCACAAGGTCCCGAGTTCGATCCCCAGTACCAAAAAATAAAAAATAAAAAATAAAAAAAATAAAATTGCAGTGTCCAACCACATGGTATTTCCAAAGGAACTTCTTTCTTTTCTTCCTGCATCACCTTCAGTGTCACCCTGCTCCACATCTGCTTACATGGCTTCTATTGCTCCCTTCTTTACATCCTTTTCCCAGAATACCAATATGCAACCCATCACTTTACTTTCTGGTTTATCCTCTTTGTATTGATTTTTCAAAATTGAGTGAATACATGTGTATTGTATCTCTTTCTAATGTAAAAGATGTATCTTACTATAGATACTCCTGACATTTACTTTTTTCACTTAATAGTGTTTGTTGGGAAAAAAGTCCCTATCAGTTGACAGAGATTGTCCTCATTCTTTTTAGTCCATTGTATGGATAACTCATAGAAAATCAATCACTTCCTTACGTAAAGGCATTCAGGTTGTTTCCAGTATTTTGTAATTAGACAAAACGCTGTACATGAAAAGATTAGGGAAATGTAAATCAAAATTCAACAAGAAGCTATGCATTGTAGAAAAGAAATAAAAAGTCTTCAGAGCTCATAGGATCTTGTCAAGGTCCTCCCTAGAGAAGAGAGTAGGAGAACCATGTTTTGTAGTCTTGCATATTCCTTTCCTCCATGCTGGCAATTATAAATGATCTTTTGCTTCTTCTCTCATGCTGGAACTCTATTTGATCATATTCATTTCTTTCTTCTTTACCATCAATAATCAATTTGTGTCTTGTTTTTTCTCCTCTTTTGAAAGGTGTCTCAAATTCTTCCCCCACTTCCTCCTTTTCTACCTCTTCCTTTTTCTTCTTAAATATATTCCCCTGCCATCATTACAAAACAGGCCAACAGACTATCTTTCTGGGATTAATGTAATAATTCATAAATAATTCCATTCATATCGTCTAATGCATGTTCTTAGACTAATAGTTTAGTTAGCATTATTAAGCACTTACTGTACTGAACTGAAAAGGACTAATAGTAAAATGGGAAGCAGAAAAAGGAAATGATGGGGGGGTGCTAGGGATTGAACCCAGGGCTTCATGTATATTCAGACCCTGTGACACCAATGAGCTACACATCTGTCCCCTATCATACATAACTTTAATGAAGTAGAGTTTAAACATAAATGTGGTTTCTGCCTCTGAATAACTTATCTGTTTAAAGACACCACATAAACACGAGAAATTTAATAAACAGTAAAATATTGCCCCTCCAGGTTCCTGTTGCTTCTAAATCTTGTCCATGTGGTTTTTATTAATAGGAAACTTCTAAAAATAAAACATCAGAGAAATCATCACTTTTTACAGGTAATTGTGAGAGCTTACCACCTCCTTGTTTTAATTACATTAACTCAAAATTATTTTTTGTGAGTTAAAAATTTATTTTTTGGGCCAGGGATTTCAAGTTCAATCCCCAGTATAAAAAAAAAAAAAAAGTTATTTTTTGCTGGTAAGGTTAAAATGTTAAAATCTATTGAAATATATTGTTGACTTATAGATACAATAAGTTGTTACAGAAATCTCGGAAAGAAATACACAGAGACACAGAATTTGGATAAAATAATAAAATTTCTTCATGCGAGCAGGCAGGAATGCCAGAAACCAGCCTGGTCAGTATCCTCACCCCCTTTGTTCAGCATTTCCCTTTTTATATCCTTTTTAGCCATTATCTCATCCCTGGTGGTCTTTGATGTGTAAATACAATTCCAGTTCCTAGTTACAAGTCACAGACACAAGATAGGCCATATACATTGTAAATTCACCCTGACAAGGTAACTTTGTTAGGTTAATGAAGTTACCAGTTAGAGTCAGGTAAGCCTCACCTTAAACAAGGAGTTATAGGAAAAGCAAATCTTAAAAGAACACATTATTTATTTCGTTTCTACAACTACCTTAATATTCGATCTATTAAGTTATCTCAGGCCCAGGATCTAGCTCAGTGGTTTTGCCACCTGCCTCGCAAGCGGAAGGACCTGAGTTCCATCCCCGGTACCAAAAAAAAAAAAAAAGTTAAGTTATCTAAAACTTTTCTGTATTAAAGTCACTTTATGATATTGGTTTGTTTTTTATATAGTATATTCATATTAGTAACTCCACTATACTGATAAAGCTTATAATTTTAATGAGAAATATTAACTTGAAAAAATGTTAGTCATACAAAAAAGGGAACTTTAGAGGAAGCTCCCCACCTCCATTCCAGGCTCCTAGGGCAGTGAAGCTCAGCCGGTCCCAGCACCCGGAAGGAAGCTCCCTGCCTCCATCCTAGGCACCTAGGGCAGAGAGGGTGAGCCGCCTGGGCGCCAGAAGCACCACCCCCCCCACACC
>NW_004624914.1:341432-354649 GCF_000247695.1 Heterocephalus glaber
TTAAAAATGGAATATGGCTGGCCGAGGATTTAGCTCAGTGGTTTCGCCGCCTGCTGCACAAGCGCAAGGACCTGAGTTCGACCCCCGGTACCAAAATAAATAAATAAATAAATAAAAGTAAAAATGGAATATGGCTGGCCAGGGATTTAGCTCAGTGGTTCTGACGCCTGCCTCGCAAGCACAAGGTCCAGAGTTCGATCCCTGGTACCAAAAAAAAGGAATATGGCATTTAAAGGAAGAGGTGACAAAACTCTCTTTCATGAGAATAAAGTCATTTGGTTAACCTTCTTCTAGAAATGTTAGTCTAAGCCAGAGTTGGAATATAAGCAACATTACTTAGCAATACTGCTTATGCTACTATTGGATTCTACGCTGGAAAACTGAAGACGTACTTGGTGAGAAGACATCCCATTCCTTATTCATTAAAATCATGCCATTCCCTGCAGGGCCTTGGAAAATAAAGCTTTGATCACAGGCTATGAAACATAAAAGTTTTAAGGCATGGTGGCTCTTGGACTTGCCAGCATGGTCTTGCTTGCTTATATCTCAACTATACTTTGGGAAGGCCTGGGATACTGTGAAGGTCTCACCACAATTCTGGGACTGGACTGCTGATAGACAGTGTCTTCTGCGTTGTATCTGGGCACTTGAAAATTTGAATGTCTAAATTAACCCTGGAGTACTGGTGCTGCGCCAGCATCTGGCCTTCCAAGATAGAACAAATTCAGTTTAGAAAGTAGACATTAAAAATTCCAGGAGATAGACTTCCCTGAATATGGCAGAACAGTAAGCAGAAATAAATCAGCCCCACCAAGATTCAGAAGCCAGACTCTGAAAAACAACTTGGGGAAGAAAAGAAGGAAGGGGTGAAACCCTGGGACCCAAGAAGGATCTAACAGGAAAACTGGAGCCTGAAAAGAAATTGAAGAGACAGACCACAACACAGAAAAAGGAAGGGGCAACTTGCACTCTCTCCCCAGCTCCAGGCTTATGGCATCAAAAAAGAAGATCGAATATACACCGTGAAACCAGAGGACTTCAGGGAGAAATGTACCAGTGGAACAGAGCAGTGGATGCTGTGCATTACAACAGCTGGTGAGTGATTTTAGTCCAAGCATCTGCCATATCCCCTGGAGAGGGTGCATGGTTGGAAGCTGTTATAGGGAGGGGAACAACAGAATCTGACTCAGAACAGTGATGAGTTAGCTTCATCTCAGGGGTTCCAGTGTTGAAATCCCACAGTTACTGGGTGAGGGACAACCACAGAAGATGTCCATGGTCACAAAGCTGTGGTTAGGCCAACAAGAGATACCCAGAGTGTTATAAGCTAAACAACTCAGGCCCTATCCCAAAAATTTCACCAAAAGACTCCTAGAATTAATAACCAAATTTGGTAGCATAGCAGGATACAGAGTCAGTACTCAAAAATCAATAGCATTCCTGTACACTAAAAGCAAACTCACTGAGAGAGAAATCAGTGAAATAACTTTCACGATAGCATCAGGAAAAATGAAATTCTAAGGAATCAATCTAAGAAAGGAAGTGGAAGTGCTTTACATAGAAACCTACAGTACTCTGAAAAAGGAGATTAAAGAGGATATCAGAAAATGGAAAGATATCCCTTTTTCTTGGATAGGCACTCAATATAGAAAAATGGCCATACTTCCAAAACTGTCATACAGGTTTAATGCAATCCCAATCAAAATACCAATACCACAGCTCACAGAACTAGAAAAAACAATCCTAAAATTCATATAGAACCAGGAGAGACCCAGAATAGGAAAAGCAATTCTGAGCAACAAGGGCAAGGCAATCCCAGATGTGAAGTTATACTACAAAGCTATACAAAGTGATAAAAACAGCATGGTACTGACAAAGAAACAGTCCTGACAATCAATGGAGCAGAATAGAAGATGCAAAAACAACTTTAAGAATATTCAGTTACCTTATCTTTGGCAAAGGGGCCAAACACCTTCACTGGAAGAAAGATATACCTCTTTAAAGGAGCATAACACTAATTTTGTCATAAAGAGCCACAAACATATCCATGACTATTCTTTAGACTATTTCTATTGATGAATTATCAATTTTAACTTTATGAGTTTTATTGTATTAAACATGAGTACTTAACTGGAAAAAAATCACAAAAATAACGTATTGAATTTTTAATATTTATTATTTATAAAAAAGCATCAAAAGTTTCAACATCAATTGTTTTTTGGTGTACAACATCTAAAAAGGAACACAGAAATAAAGTCCTATATGAACAACAATGAAAATACCAATAGCATGCTAGAAAAAAAATTTTATTTCAATTATCACACCTAAGGGAGTCTTCACACATTACAACAGCATGTTCCATACACACATATTGTTTACCCTGACAGCACATATGTTTTGCTTTCCTGGCCTTTTTGTAGGACATCTATAAAAATGCTTGACATCTCACTGGTCTTGCTGTTTTGTCAGGAGGTTCTTATTATATCATACAGTGTATACTTAACAGGAACTTAAAATATTTTAAAAATGGAGGGAAAAAATGGAAACAGCTTTTGCAAATGGGGAAGGGAAGAAGGGTTGAAGGGAGGGGAGAATGGGAAAAAAGCAATAAAATATACATATTATGTACACGTACAAATTTCCTATAATGAATGTGATCATTATGTATGGCAAACATGTACTAATTTAAAAAAAGGTGAATGCTGCTGCCTAGTGCCATCCAACAGAAAGGCAGGCTCCTAAAAACATGATGCTGTGTCCTCATTCACCTTATTCAGTGGATTTGGCCCTGTGTGGCTTCTGGCTCTTCCCCAAAGTCAAAATGACCATGAAAGAAAAACACTTTCAATGGACTCAGAACATGGAAGTAACCATGAAGGTACAACTAAGGACAATCAGGAAAGAGGATTCCAGAGCTGCTTCTGAAAGTGGCAAGGACAATGGGATAAGTATACTCAAAGTGAGAGGGAGAATTTTGATGGGGACATATGGCAATGTGTCATTTACCGCAATAAATTTTTCATCTAAATATTTTTACACCCCCCCCCCCACACACAGCAGAACAAATTTCAAAAAAAAATTTCCAGGAGATAAGATAGATGAAGGGCAAGGCTGGGGATTTAGCTCAGTGGTTCCGCCGCCTGCCTCGCAAGTGCAAGGACCCAAGTTCGATCCCCGGTACCAAAAAAAAAAAAGATAGATGAAGGGCAAATTCATTTTTTTAAACATAGAAAAAGACACAGCAATTTTAAAGAAAGGAACACCAAGAAAAACAGGACTTAATGGGAACTAAGTTTCCTCAAAGTTTTATTAAAAATTTAGAACAACTGAACTCAGGGAATGAGGAAGCCCAGCCTCCTCTTAGGCGTAGGGGAAGACGCCAGCTTTGGATCGGGTTGGTGAAAGTCAGAGCGAGGCAAGATTTTTGGTTTCAGTGTGAGGAACTAGGTGGAGTACCCTCGATTATTTATGGATCAAAATGTTTATTTTTATGATGTGCAAGTTTTAAATGAAGGAGAATGAACATTTAAAAAAATTTTAGAACAGATGAGCAAGTATTGGAGTTATGGAATTAAAAGGGATATAAAGATGACCCGGGGTTTGGCTCAGTGGTTCCCCCGCCTGCCTTGCAGGCACAGGGTCTGAGTTCGATCCCTGGCACCAAAAAGAAAAAAAAAAGGCGTATGAAGATTTTCAATTTGCTGAAATCTACGTCACTACATGCTGCCCCTTTTGTCCCGTCCCCGGGGAGCCACCCACACCTCCGCCTGGGACAAAGCTGCTGCAGAGGCAGGCGGGCTTCTGAGCCAGGGCCCGGGCCGAAATACGTGGGCCCCGACGCCGGCCCCGCCCGGCCCAGTCAGCCCCGCCAACCCCACCTGTAGGTCGCATTCAGCGCCGAATTTAGTGGCCATCCTCACTTTCTTGGCTCGAATTTCTGACCAGCTCCTCTCCACTGGCAGCGAAGCCCAGGCTCCGCCCAGCTCACTACATCGCCCGGCCTCCTCTGGGCCCGGCCTCCTCTGGTCCCGGCCCCGCCCCCCAACACTCCCTACAATCCCTACCCCACTCCCCTACTCCCCACCTCCCGGATCCTGCTGGGTTGCCAGCCCTGCGCCATACCCTCTCTCCAGCTAGGGGCGGGGCTTGGGTGGGACTGGGCAGTGACAAGCTTCGAGTACCACCAATGAATGCGAGAGTGGGGCGGGCCGTGGAGCTGGACACGCCCCCGGGGGAGGGACCCTAGACCAGGCCCTGGGGTTTAGTACACTTCAGTAAATGTTACCGCCGAGGAGTTATAATAATTTGATGAAAGCCCTAATCCAGCGGCAAGGATCGAAAGCTCATTCATTTATTAAATAAATAATTTTCTTTAAGATGCAATATGTATATATACCAATTCCCCAAAATCCATGCAATTATTATGTATAGACTAATTAAAAAATGAAAGGAAATGATTTCCTAAGGTCTACTGTCAGGCACATTAAATGAAAGGACATGCCTGTCATCAAAGAGACTGATAATGTAGAGCAATGTTACTGTCTAGTATTTTTTACCCAAACCATCCATCTCTGATACTGACAAAATTAAGATACAAATAAATTACTGGTAAAATTAAAAAATAAAATTAAAATTGTCTTTAAATGTTAAAATCAGTATGTAACTGGCACTATACAATAGAATTCCAAACTTCCTCCTTCGGAGCACATAGCAACACCCCCCCCCAAGCCCCCTCTGCCCTCTGCCCAAAAGAAGTGACAATATGCACATGCCAGGCCAGGGGCCAGGAACATGGGGGTTTTTTCTACAAGAAAGAGGAGGATGAGTTGAAAAGGGCTGGAAGTACATTTTGCCCATCTGTACACAGGGAGATGGTGATTTGAGGCATACAGGGCTCTTCATCTCCTTGGAGATAGCCGTGAATAAATCGTTTTTCCTTTTTACCCAAATATATGGCCTCCTTTGATGTGGTCAGCAGCAAGCAGACTACGCAGCAGATAACAAACAGACATGAAATCTTAGTAAGCAATCAGAAAGAACATAACAGAAATAAAAAGAATTTAAAACTGTCCCGTCCCGCGGGTAAGTCAACAGAGACTCTAGAGGGGGAGTGAGAATGGCAAAGGACAGGGGACACGAGAGATGGAGACAAGACAGGTTTCTGATCAAGTCTCGTTTATTGCGGAAGCTGCTACAACATATATACCATAGGGCTAGAGGGAAGGAGCAAGGGGAGGGTACTGGGGCTACTTCCTTGTTGCCGGGTAGACTTGCAGCAGGCCCAGACATGCCCGTAAAAGGCACTCAAGAGTTCTAGCGGGGGGGGGGCAAGGCCCCCCACATAAAACAATAACTTTTGCTCAGGGAAAATTTGCCATTCAGCATTTATTACAGAAACTGGCTATTCTACTCATAACTTCTGGTTCTCCAATTGTAATGAAAGAAAAGCTTTGAATTTATATTTCTCATATTAAATGTGCGTGAACATGCTCTGAATAAATATATGTATAAAAAATTAATGCTTTTAGTGTGACGCAAGAGATTCCTTCTTGTTTGATTGTTAAACCTGATTGGACTGACAAAAGCGCTACTTTCCACACAAATTTTACATCTAAACTATGTCTATGTCTGTGTTCTCATGGTAACAAAGGCAGATTCATAGAGATGTGTTAATGGGAATGGAAGAACAGATTAAAAGCAATTTCAGTAAATTCAGGATATTCATGAATTGATGATATATTTACAAAATTCATATACAAACCTTATGACTGGCCAGTTTTAACAATTTATCCTGTAAAGTAATTGTTAAATATTAACTTATCTTTCAGTGAAATAAATTAATTCCAGATCCATGATTTTCCTATGCATGCATTTTCTTTTGAGAGAGAAAAATTCAAGCTGTTCTGTCACATTTGTAAAATATTCAGTTATAACCCATCACAGATGTGGAATGTCAAGTTCATTGCTCTTTTTCATTAATAATTATTGTTAAAATATGGACCATAACATGACCATAGCATGTAAAAATGTGTTTTTCTAAGGGTGTTTTTTTTTTTGGTACTAGGGATCAAACTCAGGAAATTGTGCTTGAGTGGCAGGTGCAGCACCAATGAGCTAAATCCCCAGCCCTCCCAAGTTTTTAACCTAAATTTTTACCCTCAATTTTAACCACCAGAGGAAAATATGCTGCACTTCCTCCTTGCACTAAAATTTTAAGATAAAAAAAAAAAAATCCAAAAATTAAGGAATACATAGAAACCTGATGAAACAGTATCTTGGGAGTGTGTGTGAGCATGTTTCCAGGGAAGGTTGGCATATGGGTTTAAGTGGGTTTGCTGGCCTTTGGACTCCAGAACTTAACACCAGCAGCTCCCTTCCCTAGGTACCCAGACTTTTGTAAAAAATTACACCATCTGTTTGGAATCATGGGCTTTACCGTTACAGGAGCTACTGCATCCTAGAATTGTTACAATGACTTCTGTCGTTCTCATCCTGTGCTTCTGCAAGAATCACAAGAGTGCAGACCAGAGTTAAATATTCTGTGTGAGACTGGAGGAAGGCAAAACGTGGAAGGGATCATAGAGCTGGAGATCCCTTCTTGCTCTGCAAAGCTGAGAAGGGTCGTGATCCCTGGGACAGGTCTCCAATCTATGGCAGCGCTGGTGGGTCAGCCTTGGCTGCACTTCGGACTACATAAGTGTAAACATGTGCCTGTAACTTTATTCTAAAAACAGAATCATACTTATTAGGAGGAAATTCTGATTTAATAGAAAACAAAAAAATAGAGCCAGGAGAATATACTATGTTTGCAAAGTCCTGGGTTTCCTTTCTCTCTCAGTGAGGGAAAAACAGTTTCCTTCCCTGCCTACTGGTCCACCTGGAACTAAAAGGAATACTACTTTCTAACAGGATGTGTCTAGTAGGGGAGAAAGCCACCAAAATAAATATATTTGTTAATAGTTAAAAAAAAAGTTACACCATCAACTTCCAGGGATCTAAGGCATTCAGAGTTGGACTGAGCAATACTACTAGCTTCTCAGGATCTCTAGCCTGCAGAGGACCTGTCACAGGACTTCTCAACCTCCATAGTCATAGTGTCTACTGTCATAATAAATCCCCTCTCATATATCTATATACATATCTTATGCTTTCTGTCTCTATAAAGAACCCTAACTAATATAGCAATCTGCTGGCAGAGTTCTGAGGTGATACAGGGCATCGAATGGCAAGAGACAGGAAGTATGAATGTTTCTATCTTCTAGTGTCTATCTTCTTTAAAGTCATCAGTATTGAATCACTAGGTATATTAGTTACTTTTCTCATTGCTAGGACAAAATACCTGACACCCAAAGTTAAAGGAGGGAAGATTTATTTGGCTCACTGTTTGTAGAGTCCATAGTCAGCTGGCTCAAAGGCTGTGTGGCATGGCAGGAGGGCATCACAGAGGAGAAACAGTTCATAGTAGGCAGAAGGTAGCAAACCAAGAAAGCAAGGGACCACCAAAAAGCCTCTTTCTGTCCCTTATATCTTATTCAGGCTACTCACCCTTAGAGTGGATTACACTCACACACTTAATCCTATTGTCCTTAATCCTAGCATTGCACCATAAGTCAATTCCCAGTGTCACACATTCTAAATCCAGCCACCTCTGAAAAGCTCCACCTATGACCACATGAGGCTTGGGTGACATCTAGACCAAATTCTGTCTTAGTTACTTTTTCAAATTGATGAGACAAAATACTCTACACTCAAAGTTAAAAGAGGAAAAGTTTGGGCCAGGGATTTAGCTCAGTGGTTTTGCCGCCTGCTGCACAAGCCCAAGGACCCGAATTCGATCCCTGGTACCAAAAAAAAAGAGGAAAAGTTTATTTAGCTCATGGTTTGTAGACATTTCAATTCATAGTTGTCTGGCTCCAAGATAGAGTGGCATGGCAGAAGGGCACCACAGAGGAGGAACAGTTCATGGCAGGCAGAAGACAGCAAAATGAAGCAACCAGCAACAACAGCAGCTTCTTTCAGCTCCTTTTGTATTCTATCTAAACTATGCGGCTTAGGAAGGGTGCCAAACCAATGAGTGGACTAATTCAGTAATCACACACTATTAATCCTAGCACCCTTAATTCTAGCATTGCACCATGAATCATAATACACTCTAGATTCAGCCACCTTTTTTTTTTGGGGCAGGGGATCAAACTCAGGACCTTGTGCTTTCGAGGCAGGTGGCAGAATCACTGAGCTAAATCCCCAGCCCAGAATTTCTTATAGAGGATTTATATCTTCTTTTCAAGAGTTTTTTTTTCTTTTTTTTCTTTTTTTTTGGTACTGGGGGTCAAACTCGGGACCTTGTGCTTGCAAGGCAGATTCAGCCACCTTTGAAAAGTCCTACCTATGACTGCATGAGGCTTGGGGGTCGGGGGACACATCTAGACACTAGCTCATAACACTGGGGTCCACCCTGATGACTTATCTTGTTCTATGCACCTCTGAAAAGTCCCACCTCTAAACACCATAGTCAGATTAAATTTTCATTCTCTTAATGCTTCACAATGAGGATGAGCTCCAACATGAGCTTTAGATAGGGAAAAACTAAGTTCAAGCCACAGCATACACAAAAGAATCAAAATCTAGGACTCAGGTATTTGTAAGAGTGTCTTTATTTGTAATGTGGTTGCCTCAAAACATTCACCTTTCAAGGTCTTTTTTTTTGGTACTGGGGATCCAACTCAGACCTTGTGCTTGCGAGGCAGCCAGTGGAACCACTGGGTTAAATCCCCGGCCTTTCATGATCATTTTGACTTTGGAGAAGAACCAGAAGTGCTATGGTACCAGATCTAGTGAATAAGGTGGATTTGTAATGTTTTTGTGAGGCTCCGTTTCCATTGGATGGCACTCACCAATAGCATTCACTGTAGTTTTTGACCTCATATTGTAAAGATACTCACAAAAGAGGGCTTCCAGAACTGTTTCAGAAAGTATCAAGAATGATGGGACAGGGGCTGGGGATTTAGCTCAGTGGTTCTGCCGCCTGCATTGCAAGAGCAAGAACCCGAGTTCGATCCCCAGTACCCCCCCCAACTCCCAAAAAAGAATGATGGGATAGTTGGGCTGGGGATTTAGCTCAGTGGTTCCACTGCCTGCCTCAAAAGTGCAAGGTCTGGAGTTCAATCCCTAGTACAGAAAAAAAAAGAATGATGGGATAACAGGCCAGGTATTTAGCTCAGTGGTTCTGCTGCCTCCCTCGCAAGCGCATGGTCCCAAGTTTGATCCCCAGTACCGAAAGAAAAAAAGACGAGATAAGGTGAAGTGAGAGGGAGTATTTTAGGGCTGGGGATTTAGCTCAGTGGTTCCGCCGCCTGCCTTGCAAGTGGAAGGATCCGAGTTCGATCCCTGGTACCGAAAAAAAAAAAAAAAAAAGAGAGGGAGTATTTTAAGAACATCATTAATGGCATTGTGTCTTTTGATGTAATATATTTTTAAAATTTAAACATTCACTGTATATTTTAATCACTTTGTATGCCAGTAGTCAATCCAATATTATTCATAATAGCCAAAAGGTAGACACAACCCTGGATAAACAAAATATGTTGTATAGGCATACAATGGAATATTATTCAGTAATAAAAAGGAAAGAAAGCCTCATACATATTACAATATAGATGAATGTTAAAGACATTTTGCTACGTGAAATGAGCCAGACACAAAAGAACAAATATTGTTTGATTCCACTTATATGAAGTACCTGCAGTAGTCAAATTCATGGAGAGAGGGCTGAGGTATTGCTTAGTTGTAGAGTGCTACATGAGGCCATGGGTTCAATCCCTAGAGTGCCCCCCTCAAAGACAATAACAAAATACACCACATTGGACAGAAAGTATAGTATTTGTTACAAGAACCTAGAGGGAGGAGAAAGGATAAATAGTATTTATGGATACAGTTTTCATATCCAGAGATGCATAGCAAAGATGTTTACACAGAATCATGCACTTGAAAATGGCTAAAATGGTAAATGTTATTTTATGTATATTTTACCACAATGTAAAAAAAAAAAAAAGCTAGAAATAGAGGAAAAAACTTCTTCACATAATAAAAACTATACTTGAAAAACCCCCAACTAACATCATAATCACTGATAAAGGACTGAAAGTTTTCCCTTAACATTGAAAACAAGACAAGGATTCCCAGTTCCCCTTCTATTTAATTTAAAATTAGAAGTTCTAGCCAGAACAATTAGGCAATAAAAAATAAATATGAGACATTTAAATTGGAAAGGAAAAAATAAAATATTAGGATCATTAAAAATACCAAAGGGGCCAGGGATTTAGCTCAGTGGTTCTGCCGCCAACCTTGCAAGCAGAAGGACCTGAGTTTGATCCACCACACCAATAAAAAATAAATAAATTAATTAAAAATACCAAAGATATTAGAAAAATGAGCATGTCTGACTAATTCTTGACTTTTAAAAGTTCAAATTACATTTGAAGCTCTAGCCAGAGCATTTTGAGTAATTGTAGTAATCTAGCTTCTAGGTTTATATGCAGTATTAGTTCATTCTCTGTTGGTAATACCACAGAGTATGTTATAGTCATGATCATATATGTAGGATGACATGACCATGTGTGTAGAAAATCCTAATAAATCCACCCAACAATTATTAGAATAAACAACTTCAGCAAGGTTCCAGAACACAAGATCGATGTACAAACACCAAACCTATTTCTATAATCTTGCAATCAATAATATGAAAGTGAAATTAAGAAAACAATTCCATTGATAATAGTCTTAAAAAGAAAATACTTAGGAATAAATTTAGCCAAAGGAGTACAAAATTTACACTCTAAATATTACAAGATATTATTGAAAGAAATTACACATCTTGGGCCAGGGATTTAGCTCAGTGGTTCCGGCACCTGCTGTGCAAGAGCAAGGTCCCAAGTTCAATCCCTGGTACCAAAAAAAAAAAAAAAAAAAATCACACATCTAAACAAATGAAAAGATATTCTTTACTTATGGATTGAAGAACTTAATATTGTTAATTTTTTTTTTTTTTTTTGGTACTGGGGATTGAACTTGGGACCTTGCTCTTGCACAGCAGGTGCCGGAACCACTGAGCTAAATCCCTGGCCCAAAACTTAATATTGTTAAGATGACAATATTCCCCAATTTAAGGTAGACAGTTAACACAATGCCAAAATCTATCTAGCTTTATTGCAAAAAATTGATAAACCAATCTTTTTTTTTTTTTTTTGGTACCGGGGATCTAACTCAGGTCCTTAGCTTTTGAGGCAGGCAGTGGAACCACTGAGCTAAATCCCCAGCCCTGACAAACCAATCTTAAAATTCATTCAGAAGTTCCAAGGATTTGGAGTTTTGTTCATGAACAATCTTTTCTAAAAAAATCTTTTTAGCCAGGCATGGTGGTGAGCATCATGAGAGGCACCTTGAGAGGCTGAGGCAGGAGGATCACTGCAAATTCCAGGCCAGCCTGGGCTACATAGTAAGACCACATCTCAAAAACCCCAAATAAATATTTTTTTAAAAAAACAAATTCAGGGCCAGGGATTTAGCTCAGTGGTTTTGCCGCCTGCTGTGCAAGTGCAAGGACCCAAGTTCAATCCCTGGTACCAAAAAATAAAATAAAATAAAATAAAAAATAAAAAACAAATTCAACCTGGACTGACCATTTCAGATTTAAAATTTACTTCAAAACTATAGTAATCAGGGCTGGGGATTTAGCTCAGTGGTTCTGGTGCCTGCCTAGCAAGCACAAGGTTCTGAGTTCAATCCCCAGTATCAAAAAAAAAAAAAAAAGTATAGTAATCAAGCCAATGTACTACTCTTACCAGAAATAAACCTTATACTCACATTCAATTTTTGTGTGTGTGTGGTAGTGGGGATTGAACCCAAGGACCACTAAGCAACATCTCCAGCCCTTTTTACTTTTTCTTTTTTTGGTTGTGAAACAACCAACAAACAAGTTCTCACCAAGTTGTCTAGGCTGGGCTCAGACTGACAGTCCTGCTGCCTTTGATATGGAAAATTTTAGATAACTTAATAGATTGAATATCAAGGTAGTTGTAGAAGCAAAATAAGTAATGGTGTTCTTTTAAGATTTGCTTTTCCCATAACTCCTTGTTTAAGGTGAGGATTATCTGACTCTAACCACTAACTTCATTAACCTCACAAAGTTTCCCTGCCAGGGTGAATTTACAATGTATATGGCCTATCTTGTGTCTGTGACTTGTAACTAGGAACTGGAATTGTATTTACACATCAAAGACCACTAAGGATGAGATAATGGGTAGAAAGGATATAAAAAGGGAAATGCTGAACAAAGGGCGCGGGGATACTGACCAGACTGGTTTCAGGCATTCCCACCTCCTTGTGCGAAAAAATTTTATTATTTTATCCAAATTCTGTGTCTCTGTGTATTTCTTTCTGAGATTTCTGCAACACCTTAGCCTTCCAGAGTGCTGGGATTACAAGAATGCACCACCATGGCTGGCTCTGTCAACTGATTTTTGACAAATGTACCAAGACCATTAAATAGGGAAAAAGTACTTTCTTCAATAAATGATGCTGGGACAACTGTATATCCACATGCAGAAGAATGAAGTTTGACACCATATGTACAAATTACTACAGAATAAACCACAGGTTTAAAGTAAAAGCTAAAACCTTTTAGAAGAAACATACAGGACATAAATCTTTGTGATCTTAGATGTAAGTTTCAATTCCTATTATGTGACTGGGTGGAGGAAAGTAGTGTTATGCCCAGATCGCGAAGTCCCAAAGACCACCAGGAAGCCGATTCTGATGTAAGCACACGAGGGCCATTTATTCAAGCTCGAGCAGGGGCTCCCAACCGTCACCGACGCAGCGGATCAGAATTGAGAGCCCCGAATTTCAAATTAGTGGGGTTTTTATAGAGGTTACAGCAAGGTTTGGAGATTTTCCACTTAGCAGTTACATGATTGGTTAACATTTAGCAAGCATGAAGTGTACATTTCTGATTGGCTAGGTTCATGGGGGGGGGGTTGAGGGGCAGTTACATGTAGGTTTTACGAGGGAAATGAGGGACAAAGGTTAGTGGTCGACTGTCACATACTGATGGTCAGCAGACACACTGACTAATAGTCAGGACCATTACGCACTGACAGTCAGCACATCTACAGATTGTTCTATGGATAGGGGGCCCGGAACATTCTTTTCCTAGGCAA
>NW_004624914.1:355754-366871 GCF_000247695.1 Heterocephalus glaber
TCTGATTCAGTAAAATTCCCCAGAAAGGCTATCCCTTCATAGTAAGGGGGCTTAATATCATAACATAACCAACAAGATTGAGTAAGATCAGGTCGAGAGGCATTTAGGGTTTGGAAAGTTTGGACCATGAGTTTCCAGAGTCGTTCATCTGGGTTCTGATCCTGTCCTGAGTCCTTGTGAATCAGTTGAATACCTCTTAAAGAAAATAACAGCTCTTGATCACCAAGCTCAGTGAGCACTTCAGACTGGAGGTTAGGGATTATGGGAGGGGGCACCCCAAACATAATTTAAAAAGGAGTCAGTCCATCTTATTGAATTGCATACCCTATAGAGGGCGAAGGGAAGGAGAGCCACCCAGTCACCACCAGTCTCTAACGCTAATTTAGTTAAGGTCTCTTTTAGGGTCCTGTTTGTTCTCTCTACCTGTCCTGAACTCTGGGGTCTGTATGCACAATGTAATTTCCAATTTGCCCCCAGGACCTGCACTAAACTCTGACTCACCTTAGAGACAAAAGCAGGTCTATTGTCTGATCTTAACATAACAGGAAAACCATACCTTGGTAGGACGTCTTTTAAAAGCTTTTTGGCCACAGTCTGTGCCGTTTCGTGCTTGGTGGGGAAAGCCTCTGTCCAGCCCAAGTCTTCATGCAAAGCTTCGTCAAAAATGGTGGGCGAGTTTTTAAATCCTTGTGGAAGTCGGGTCCAGGTCAGCTGTCCATTGATGCCCTGCTCAGAGTCGCTCCATTCAAATGCGAAGATGTGCTGGCTTTTGGGTGCCAGTGGCAGGCTCACAGAGGTCCTGCACTGGTGGATAGTCATCCCAGTGGGGTTTCTGCACCGGCAACAAGGGGGTGTTCCAGGCCGATTGACAGGGCCTTAGAATACCCTGAGCAAGCAACCTCCTGATGTGTGGAGTTATTTCTTTGCAGGCCTCTAGGGACATGGGATATTGGCGAACTTGTGCAGGGTCCACTCCTGGCTTTATCTCTACGAACACAGGTGTCCTGTGTGTGGCCAGCCCCATGCCCCCAGTCTCAGCCCATGCTCGCGGGAACATGGCAAGCTATTGTTCCAGTCAGGATCAGGAGGGGACTGCTTCTGATGTAGCAGATATTCATCCTCAAGGCTCATAGTTAACACTTGGATGGGCTTTTCCTCCTGGTCAAGGACCTCTGTGCCCCCTGGCTGAAAATGGATTTGGGCTCCTAACTTAGTGAGCAAGTCTTTTCTAAGTAGAGGATAGGGGCAATCAGGTATAATCATAAATGAGTGGGTTACCCGGCCCACTCCCAAGTCCACCATTCTTCGGGTAGTCCATGAATATTTTTTTTCATGCCTGTGGCTCCTTGGACCCAGGGAGTTTTGTCAGATATATGGCCATGTGGTTTAAGCAGAACTGAATGTTGAGCGCTGGTATCTACCAGGAACTCAACGGGCTCCCCCTCCACTTTAAGGGTTACCCTGGGCTCGGGGAGGGGTGCCGAGCCCCATCCCCCCTAATCACTCAGTTCATCCATAGCCAGGATGGGGGCCTTGGGGCAGCTTCCCGGCTTTTTAGGGCATTCTCTGGCCCAATAGCCTTCCTCTTTGCAATAAGCACACTGGTTCTTTCCCAATTGGGGGCGATCCCTATGTTCCCCCTTACCTTGTCCTTCTGCTGCAATCTTTCTCAGATGACGTTAACATTCCCTCGGCTCTCCCACAGTGGTGGCCAGAAGAATTCGAGCCAGGTTTCGGGTCTGGCAGTTGTCAGCTTTTACCTGTTTTTCCTCTGTGGTTTCCCTGTCGTTATATGCTCTCTCTGCCACTGCCACTAAATCCTGGATACTCTTCTCTCTTAATCTGTCTACTTTCTGTAACTTTCTCCTAATATCTGGCGCCGCCTGGTTGACAAAATGCATTATTACAGCTGCCTTTGTCTCAGTTGCTTCTGGGTCCATAGGAGTATACCTACAGAAGGCTTCCTGAATTCTTTCTATGAAGGCTGCAGGGCTTTTGAGCAGCTGGTTTGAGACCTCCCAACAGAGCCTGGCGATAGACCTGGAGCCTCTCCTTACCTTCTGCTGTGTGGAAGTCCCAGTTGGTCCAGGACGAAGGAAAAGAAGTGTTGATAGTATCACCATTGGTGGTGGGTTGACCACTGTCACCAGGAACCAATTTCCTGGCCTCGTTCTGGATTCTTTCACGCTCCTCTGTTGTAAACAGGATCTGGAGGAGCTGCTGACAATCATCTCAAGTGGGCTGATGAGTAAACAAAACAGTTTCTAATAGGTTAATCAAATCCCTAGGGTTATCAGAGAAGTTGGTGTGTTGAATTCGCCAGTTATAGAGGTCACTAGTGGCAAAGGGCCAATAATGATGAAGCTGGTTGCCATGCTCATCAGGGGTTCCAGCCGCCCTTAACGGGAGGACAGTGGAATCTGCCGGCCCTGCCGGTGAGGCCACATGTGGTTACAGGTGTTTTGGGCAGGGCCATCTCCTCCAGAGGCGCTCCAACTCGGCCGCCACCAGTGCTCTTTCCTCTCCCCCTGCTGGCAGTGGCAGGAGTGGAGGAGCGGGGTGTGGGTGGTAGGGAGGGGGAAAGAGGAGATCTTCATCAGTTCCTCCTTGAAGAACTGGGTAAAGCGGCGCAGTCAGCTTGGTCTCAGTTTGTCTTTTTCCATCGTGTTCTCTGGGAGTCTTCTCACAGGCTGTCAGGATTACCTCTGGCTGCTGTTTCTATGGAGGCAAAAAGGGCTTGACCCATGGTGGGGGGTCACAGATTAAACTCTCCCAAGTGACAATGTAGGGAACCTGATCAGGATGTCCAGTGTAGGGACAGAAAACAGCTCCATGGACCCTGCGTATGATCTGCAAATCAAAAGTTCCCTCGGGGGACCATCCCTGCTCAAAGGAAGGCCACTCCGAACTACACAGAAGGACAAGTCTGGATTTTTTTTTTTATTTATTTCTAGACTTAGATTATGAGCGCACTCTTTAACCTCTTTAAAATGGTCCATCATAAGGGATAGAGGAGTGGTCATGGTCTGTCCCATCGTCTCAGTCCAAGTCAAGTGACAACAACAATACACGGCAATAGACAGAAATCAAGCACAACAGAGAAACAAGAGACAAGACAAAACAATCCTCTGGAGGCAAAACTGAAAGTAGGACAACGACCTCACGCCGTGCCGTGGGAGCGACCCGCACCATCCTTCCAGAAATCACGGGGCACTCTGTCCCCTCCAGAAGGGTCTGGAACGTCTTCCAAGACCCTGGGTCGGTGGCCCGCCTGCACGTCTGCTTAGACCATCTGCCGACCTACTCAGAAATTGGGCCCCTGAATTACAGACAGACAACTTACGGATACAGAGACACTTACCAGCTGGCATCGACCCTCCAGTTTGGGGGTCCTGGGGGTCTTGGGGATCCCAGATGAGCCCCCAAATGTTATGCCCAGATCACAAAGTCCCAAAGACCACCAGGAAGCCAATTCCAATGTAAGCACACAAGGGCTGTTTATTCAAGCTTGAGCAGGGGCTCCCAACCATCACCGATGCAGCGGATCAGAATTGAGAGCCCCGAATTTCAAATTAGTGGGGTTTTCATAGAGGTTACAGCAAGGTTTGGGGATTTTCCACTTAGCAGTTACATGATTGGTTAACATTTAGCAAGCATGAAGTGTACATTTCTGATTGGCTAGGTTCATGGGGGTGGGGGTTGAGGGGCAGTTACATGTAGGTTTTACAAGGGAAATGAGGGACAAAGGTTAGTGGTCGACTGTCACATACTGATGGTCAGCAGACACACTGACTAATAGTCAGGACCATTACGCACTGACAGTCAGCACATCTACAGATTGTTCTATGGATAGGGGGCCCGGAACATTCTTTTCCTAGGCAAACAGATGGTTGAGTAATTAACTTAGGAACTTTGCTTCAGTACAGATTGTGTCTTTTGTCCCAGAGCATGCACATTTTAACCATTAATTTGTGAGAGACTAGGGGAGTGGTGCATTTTAGCAAAATGGAGTCGCTTTGGTCTCACAGTAGCCTCTAACAACTTTGCAAATCCACTCACTGTGAATTTAGCACTTCAACTAGGAGTTGCAGGGCATGAGATGGCTAGTGGCCTTCTCTTCCTGGTAAGATAACACACCCTTTAACCAGAGCTGGGGAGAGAGGAAGCCCTACCTTTTTGGTTGTGACTGCCTAGAGTAGCACTTTTGTCAAGCTGAGATGGAAGATGGCAAGAAATGGGTCAGGGCTCAAGTGCCACAGATGCTTGTTCTTATGAGTTTTGGTAGATTTTCCTGAATACATGAGTTTTGATTTGCTGTATGGCCTTAAAACCATTTCCAGAGACATTAAAATGTTCTCTAGTTGTGTTCATCAGTTGTGTTTGTTTCTCTGAGGACCATGTCCATGGAGCTCCTCATGCCACCATCTCACAAGTAGAAACTGATCCCTAAACTGATTTTTTAAAATCTTGCAGAGATATTAGAAGTTTGTTCCAAAATTCAAATATTTTAATAGAACATTTTCTCTGGATAACCATCATAATCAGCTTGTGTTCCAGTTATTTATTGATTGTTCTGTACAAATAAAATTTAGTGGCTTTAAACAGCAACCATTTGATTATACCTCACTTTTGTGGGACAAGAAAGGATTAGTTGGCTTGACTAGGGTCACTCAGTGGTATTCATCTGGAAGCTAGGCTAGGCTGGAAGGTCTAGGAAGGTCTAGGTCAACTTCACTTACATGCTCAGTACCTCAGAGGGGTTGGCTAAAAGGCTGGAATCAACTTGGTTTCTCTCCATACCCACATAAACTCAGGACCTGTGCACACAGTCTCTTCAGTAGGATAGTCAAATCAGGGCTTCAATAATGAGTGTTTCTAGAGACCAAGGTTGGAGCTACAGGCCTTTTTTGGGCTGAAAACACAAGACTAGGACATACTCACTGGTCTGGCAAAAGGAAACCTCACAAGGACATATAGTTGATTCTCATTATTAAGAGCAGTTCCCAACCTTTTCAGCATCAGGGACTGGTTTCATGCAAGGAAATTTTTCAAGAGACCAAGGGAAGGGGATGGTTTCAGGATGATTTAACCACATTACATTTATTGTGTACTTTATTTCTATTATTATTATCATTATCATTATTATTATTATTATACAACTCACCATAATGCAGAATCAGAGCAAACCCTGAGCCTGTTTTCCTGCAACTAGAAAGTCCCACTTGGATATACCATGGAGACAGTGACACCCAAAATGTGTTGCTTATGTCCAGTCTACTCCATAATCTTGTTTTGGTTGCTGTCACTGCAGAAAATGCTGCTTCACAAAGATAGGGTCTTGGAAATAGAAGCAAGTGTTTCAGTGCTTTTGTGGAAATCTCAGGATATTCTGCCTTGACTTTAATCCAGAACATACAGAGATTTGAAATTGTTTCTCTTTTTTTCATTAGTACATGTTTGCAGTACATAATGATTACATTCATTGTGGGAAGTTGGTACATACACATAACAAAACTAAATTCTTTTTTCCCCTGTTGCCTTCTCCTCCCTTTCCCCTCCTTCTATCTTTGGTCCCTTCCCATTTGCAAAAGACATATCTCCCTGTTTCCTATTATCTATCTTTTATTTTGCTCTTTGATTTATACTTTGGGTTTCTCATATCAAATATGTGATATTTAAGATTATGTGTCTCATTTATTTCACTTAATATTGCAGTTTCGATGTGTATCAATTTTTGGGGGGGCAGAAAGGAACTTTAATGAGGAGTGGTGAAAGTCAAGGAACAATGAGCAATTCTGAATTGGTGGCCTTTGTCATACTTTGTTAAGGGAAAAGCTAGTTCCGCTGACAAACTTAGAATGTGAAATATGATTTTTACTCACAGGGAGACAATATTTTCTTGTGAGTTACACAACATCACACTTGAAGTCTTTATAGCCTGCACTCTAGAGAAAAAGTGTGTTTTGGAGTGCTTTATAAAAGTTTGTGGGATGTTGACAGCTATTCATACTATCTAGATAACAAATTCTTCCTTGTAGTAATCACATCCTTAGGTAGGAAAAAGCTTTCCCCTTGGAGCCTAGAAAAGTGCATATGGAAATTTCTTGAATGTTGAGGACAAAAATTCATCTTGTTTTATATTTTCTTTTGCATAAAATCTGCAGGTTTTGCAGCAGCTTTGTTATACCAAAATATCATAGCACCCACATCAGGTATCGGCATCAGTAAAAATCTCACATTTCTAAGGTTTTCACAAAGCACTTTCAGCCTCCTCTGTAGCAGGCATGGAAACACTGCCATGCTGTTGACTCAAACTGCCACATGTGAAGATTGCGTGCATAAGGGCAATGGAAACATCCAGGTGGTAGACGATCAGTAACACACGTGAAACTTCCCTCCCCAGTTTTGCTTATCCATAATTCTTATATGACACAGTTTTAAATTTAGACAACTCCAGGGCTGGGGATTTAGCTCAGTGGTTTTGCCGCCTGCTGCGCAAGCACAAGGACTCAAGTTCAATCCCTGGTACCAAAAAAAAAAAAAAAAATTAGACAACTCCACCGTCAGAACTATTGCAGTCAACCCAGTAATTATGCATAAGATATCCAGGCCTAAAGAAGACATCATCATACTTCGAGTTGGATTCTTTGTTGCTTTTATTATGCAAGCTCCTGATATGATAAAAAAAAAAACAAAACTCCCCACAGTGTGCATCCTGTTCTGTACGTTAAAGGTTCACATTTCCTAAAGACTCCTTTAATTTGTCCCATATATAAAGCCAACAGGAAATACCACATTAAAACATTAAAGATGCCAAGCATAATCTGGATAGTCCCTAAAACAAGGCTGTCTGCTCTAGAGATTTGTGCACTTCCACACGCCGTACTACCAGCACTTCCTCTAGGTGGTTTTGTTTCTAACCTTTGGCAATATCTTCATTATCAAACTTCAGTGCCCAGGCTGAAGAGGCAAGTCCCGCCTGAGGTGGCCCTCAGCGCTGGGTGCCCGCACCCCGCCGAGTAATGTGCATCAATTTTAAAGAAATGACTCAAGCTTATACTTTTTTATGGCAGAGTAGTGCTCCATTGTGTATAAATGCCACACTTCTTTATCCATTCATTTGGTGATGGACATACAGACCACTTCTGAGACGTAGCTATTATGAATTGTGCTGCTAATAACCAGGGTATGCATATATCACTCTACTATGATGTCTTTAAATCTTTTGGGAAGATACTAGAAGAGAACTATCTGGGTTGAGTGGAATTTCACATTTTTGTTTTTTGAGGAATCTCCATATTGATTTCCGTAATGATTATACTAGTTTATACTCTCATCAACAATGTAGGAGAGTTCCTTTTTCCCAACAACTTCTCCAGCATTTTTTATTATTTGATTTCTTGATTTTTTTTTTTTTTTTGGTACTGGGGATCGAACTCGGGTCCTTGCACCTGTGAGGCAGGGAGCGAAACCACTGAGCTAAATCCCTGGCCCATTATTTGATTTCTTGATGACAGTCATTCTTTCTGGAGTAAGATAGAATCTCAGGGTTGTTTTAATTTGCATTTCTCTGCCACTGGCCATAGATGTTGAATATTTTTCATGTATTTACTGGTCATTTGTACTTCTTCTGAGACGTGTCTATTCATTTAATTTGCCCAGTTTTAAATTGGGTATTTTATTTCAGGGGATCTAATTTTTTTGAGTTCTTTATATACTCTATATATTAATTCTCTGTCTGAGAAATAAATGGTAAGTGGCCGGAGATTTAGCTCAGTGGTTCTGCCACCTGCCTCACAAGTGCAAGGTCCCAACTGGTTTCGATTCCCAATACCCCCCCAAAAGAAATAAATGGTACAATTTTTCCCATCCTTTACGTTGTTGCCTCACTCTGTAGGTTATTTCATTTGGTGGGCAGAACTGTTTGATTTAACGTGATTCTATTTGTTGATTCTTTTTTTTTTTTACATTGATACATTGACCTTTTATTGTACAACTTTGCTAAACTGATTCATTAATTTTCATAGCTTTTTCTTTTTTCTTTTTTTAAAAAATTCTTTTATTGGTACATTTTGGGGGGGGGTACTGGGGATCAAACTTTGGTCCTTGCGCTTGTGCAGCAGGCCACGAAACCACTGAGCTAAATCCCTGGCCCAATTGGTACATTTTAGGTATACAATGTGTTTACATTTATCATTGGGTGCTTGTGCCTGTACATGATGAATCTTGGTTTTTATTTTTTCCCCCATTACCTATGCACCCTTCACTCCCTCCACCCTTCCCTATTTATATAGATTTCTTTTCCATTTTTTTTTCTTTTCTCATAATTTTTCCTTTCCCCTTCCTCTCCCCCCACCCCTTATTTATTGATTGTTGACATTTCTTCTTGTTCTTTCGGGGTTCTGTTCAGAAAGTCCTTGCCTACAACTATCTCTTCAAGAGTTTTATCTACTTTATCTTCCAGCAGATCAAATGTTTCTGTTTTAACATTTAGATCTTTGATCCATTTTTATCTTAGTTTAGTATCTGGTGAGAGATGTGGGCCTAGCTAGGTTCAATCTTCTGCAAGTGGATAGCCAATTTTCCCAGCACCACTTGTTAAAGAGGCTATCATTTCTAGCAGATGTTTTTGACCTCTTTGTCAAAGATCAGATAGCTGAATGTGCCTGGGTGGTTTCTGCATCCTCTTCTGTTTTATTGATCCACATGTCTATTTTTGTGCCAGTGTCATGCTGTTTTTAATCACTGTAGCTTTGTAATATAACTTGAAGTCCAGGATTTTGATGTTTGTTCTTGTTTGCTTAGGATTGCTTTTGCTATTCTGGGTCTCTTCAGGTTCCATATGAATTTTTCTCTAGTTCTGTGAGGAATGTATTGGTATTTTTATTAGATTGAATTAAATTTGTATATCAGTTTTGGAAGTATGGCCATTTTGAAAATACTGGTTCTGCCTATCCAGGAACAGGGGGCTATCTTTCCATTTTTCTCATGTCTTCTTTGATCTCTGTTTTCAGAGTACTATAGTTTTTTTGCTTGTTTGTTTATTTTTTCCATACTGGAGATGAACTCGGGTCCTTGCGCTCAGAGTACTATAGTTTTCATTATATAGGTTTTTCATTTTCTGGGTTAGTAAATTCCTAAGTATTTACTGTTTTTTGATACTATTGTGAATGGTATTATTTGCCTAATTTTGTTTTTGGTCAGTTTATTATTGGTGTATAGAAACATTATTGATTTTTGTGTGTTGATCTTGTATCCTACTACTCTACTGAATTTGGTTATATATTATAGGAGTCTTTTACTGTTCTACGTAAAGGATCATGTCATCTGCAAATAATGATAATTTGACTTGCTCCTTTCCTATACATATCCCTTTTATTATTTCTTTTTTTGCCTGATTGCTTTGGCTAATATTTCAAGTAGTATGTGGAACAGGAATGGTAATAGTGGATATCCTTGCCATGTTCCTGATTTTAGAGGGAACATTTTCAGTTTTTCCCCATTTAGTATGATATTGGTAGTAGGTTTATCATAAATGGCTTTTATCAGATTGAGATAAGGTCTTTCTATATCGATTTTCTTCAGGGTGTTATCATGAATGAATGTTGGATTTTGTCAGAGGGTTTTTATGTGTTATTAAGATGATAATGTGGACAGGGCCGGGGATTTAGCTCAGTTCTGGCTTCTGCTTTGCAAGCACAAGGTCCTGCCGAATTCAATCACCAGTACCAAAAAAAAAGATGATAATGTGCAGCTCAGTAGTTCCGCTGCCTGCCTTACAAGTGCAAGGTCCAGTATTTGATCCCAGTACCAAAAAAAAAAGGATGATAATGTGGATTTTGTTCTTGCTTCTGTTTACATGATGAATTACATTTATTTATTTATTTATTTGGTACCGGGGATCGAACTCAGGACCTTAAGCTTTTGCAGCAGGCATCGAAACCACTGAGCTAAATCCCCAGCCCTGAATTACATTTATTGATTCACATATGTTAAAACATTCTTGCATCTCTGGAATGGAGCCTATTTGGTCATGATATACAATCTCTTTGATGATTCATTACATTGTTTGCCAGTATTTTGTTGAGGATTTTTACATCTGTCCTCATTAAAAAGATTAGCCTATATTTCTTTTCTTTTCTTTTCTTTTGACTGACTTTTTCTCTGATTTTGGAATCAGGGTAATGCTAGCTTTTAGGAATGACTTTGGAGTTAATTAGAGTTTGAAGAGTATTGGCAATAGATCTTTCCTGATGTAGTACAATTCCCCAGTGAATCCATCAGGTCCTGTACTTTTCTTTACTGGTATTTTTTTTAATCACTGCTTCAATTTCATTGCCTGTTATTGGTTTATTCAGAGTTTTTATATCTTGTTGGTTCAGTTTTTTGGGGGGAGGGGTACCGGGGATTGAACTCTGGTCCTTGTGCTTACAAGGCTGGCAGTGGAACCATTGGTTCAGTTTTGGTAATTCACATGTGTCTAGGAATCTATCCATTTCTCTTGAATTCTCAAATTTATTGGAGTATATGTTTTTTAATCTTCTGGATTTTGGTGGTGTCCATTGTGATTTTGCCTTTTTCATTTCTAATTGGACTGATTTGGGTCTTTTCTTTTCTTTTTTTGGCAAGACTGGCTAAAGTGTCTATTTCCAGCTATAAACTTGCCTGTTAGAACTACTTTTGATATGGGGGGGATGTAATTCCCAAACCTACTAGATATCTGAAACACGAGTTCGTGTTCTCTAAAATCAAAGAATGAATTCTAGGAACGACAGAGATTAAGAGTAGGAAAAATGTATTGGGAGAAAGAAACCTTGTGCCTAAGAGAGACTCAGAAGGGGAACCAGAAAGTGGGTTCCCCACCCATCCCACTGTAAGACCAAGGGCCTTATCAAATGCTCCGAGGAGCTGACTATAGTGAAGCACACCCAGGGATCCCAGCGGTGCCTCCAGAATGTAAGGCCAAGGGCCTTACCAGATGCTCCAAGGAGCTGACTGTAGTGGAGCACACCCAGGGATCCCAGCGGTGCCTCCAGAATGTAAGGCCAAGGGCCTTACCAAATGCTCCAAGGAGCTGAAGTGGAGCACACCCGGGGATCCCAGCGGTGTCCCCAGAA
>NW_004624914.1:372769-397297 GCF_000247695.1 Heterocephalus glaber
AGGCAAACACACTCCAACCATCAAATTTACAACAGAACCTAGGGGAGTAATTAACTTTTGAATCACACAGTCCCACACCACTTTTCAAAGATGTTTTATACAGCAAAGCCATGTGGTGAGGTGGGTACAAAGTGGGACAAAACTATAAGACCCAGTGGAAATTTACAAGGTGGGCATGAAGTGGGACAAAACCATGACCAACCAATAAGATTACAAGTATAGTCAGCCAGGTACTATTGATTAAATGGGGATCAAATGGGAAGACAAGTCACATACAAGGAATTTCTGTTTAGAATATCAATGCTATCTATCTCTAGGGGAAGCAGTGCCTCTTCTTTTTACAATGCTAACCAGTGAATTTGCCTCAATTGTTCTCTGTCCTAGCTGTGTTGGCTCCTGGAGGGCTGGCACCTTAAGGGAGGCCCTGTCTAACTGCCTAAAAGGTATCTAATTAACTTACTTATTTACAATACTTTCATTGTCTCCCATATGTTCTGGTATGTTGTACTAGTATTATCATTTGATTCTAGAAACATTCTAATTTTTTCCTCAGTTTCTTCTGTGGCCCACTTATTATTCAACAGTATATTGTTTAATTTTCATGTGTTTATATGATTTCTTGACTTTTTTGCAATTGATTTCTAGTTTCATCGTGCTATTTTCTGATAATATGTATTTGATAATTATGATTCTTTTGCATTTACTTAAGCATGATTTATGGACAACTATGTGGTCTATTTTTGGTACCAGGGATCAAACTCAGGTCCTTGCGCTTTTGAGGCAGGCAGCGGCACCACTGAGCTAAATCCTTGGCTATGTGGTCTATTTTCAAGAAAGTTCCAAGTGCTGCTAAGAAGAATGTGTATTTTGTTGTATGGGATGCTCTGTAGATAAGCATTAAGTCCATTTGTTCAAAGGTTTGGTTCAACTCTGGCATTTCTCTATTGATATTTTGTTCAGTTGATCTATTTGCAACAGTGAGATATTGAGTTCACCACTATAGATGTGTTGATATTTGTCTAATCTTTTCTGTCAGGTGGTGTTTGTTTTATGAAGTTGGGTGTGCTGGTGTTCAGTGTATGTATATTATCTCTTCCTATGGAATTGTTCCTGATAGATTTCCCTCCAATTTAGGGTGGCTGCTGTATATAATAGCTACCTTCTTTCCAACATGCCCCTACTCCCACCAAAAGAGTAACCTGTTGCTTGCTCTCCTCCTGGCAACTAGTGACATCACAGGCTCCTCCAGTCCCTAGCCACTACCTTACTCAACCCCACCGCAGCTCCTATGAGCCCCACCCCTGCTCCTATAAAAGGCACTTGCTGTCCTGGCCATATTGCTTTCGTCTCTCCTTTGTTCAGAGACAGCCCAGCAGATCTATTCCCCTAATAAAGGCTTGTTGTGGCCTGGTCTGGTCTTGGTTTTCAGCCTTTTACCTGACAGTTCCCTTAACCAATATATAGTGAAATTCTTTCAATCAGTTTTGGCTTGAAGTCCATTGTGTCTGAAAATAGAATAGCCATTCTTGCTTATTTTTGTGTTCCCATTGCATGGAATATTGTTTTCCATCATTTGATTTTTAGTCTATGAATTTCATTTTGGATTAAATGTGTTCCTTTTATACATTATACCATTGGATTTTGTTTCTTGATCCTGAGTCTTTTGATTTGGAAATTCAGAACATTGACATTGAGAGTTATTACTAAAAGGTACTGACTTATTCATGCCACTGCATTAGTTTCCTGTTGCTGATTCCCCTTTCCCCTTCTGAATAATTGCTAATCCTGCCTGGTGTGTTCATTCTATTAGATTTTTGGCATTATTGGCTTTATTATGTCTTTCTAGGATATCCTTGAGAATTTTGAGGAGTGATGCTTTGATGGTCACAAATTTCTTAAGTTGCATTTTTGTCATGGAAATACCTTATTTGTCAGGGTGGAAGTTGTTTTCTTTTAGGGTTTGAAATGTTTCACTCCATGTTCTCTTGGTCTTTAAGGTTTGTGTTGAGAAGTCTGCTGTAATTCTAGTAGGTGTGAGACCTGAGTGACTCCATTTTAAAATTTTGGCCCCATTTTAGAGTAAGGTGGCCTGGACATAAATTCTAGTTCCAAGAAAAACCACAAGATGCACTTTGGCCACCTGCCTGTGATAATGTTCAGCAGTCGCCTAGCAACAGCTAATCGGTAGCTGCCTCAATGTCCCAGATGCTCTTCTCGATGGCCTGCAACAGCTAATCAGTAGTTACCCCAATATACCAGTATCCCAGATGTTCTTTTCGATGACTTGAGCAGCCATTTGCAGTTCAGCACGCAAGGCCCAACCAATTAGGTTTAAACTTTCAAAACTTGCTAAATGCTAGCCAATTGTGTGATTTGCATGTGATTTGAAACCCCGCGCCTTGCTGTAACCTCTATAAAAACCCCTGGTGTTTTAGAGTCAGGGCTCTCAACCCTGACCCGCTGTGTTGGTGTCGGATGAGAGTCCCTGCTCAAGCTTGAATAAACGACCCTCGTGTGTTTGCATCGGAATCGGCTCCTTGGTGGTCTTTGGGGACCTCGCGATCTGGGCACAACATAGGTTTATCTCTATTTGTAATTCATTTCTTTAACAGCTTTTAAGAGTCTGTCCTTGTATTGGACTTCCAGTATTTTGACTATGATATGTCAGGAGTGGCTCCTTTCTAATTATGGCTATCTGAGGTTCTATACCTCACTTATCTGTATGTAAAATTCTTCTTTTTTTTAAGACAGGGTATTGCTATGTGGTTCAGGATGGCCTTGAATTCACTAAGGAGCCCAAGTTGTCCTTGAATTTGTGGTGATGCTCCTGCCTCAGCTTCCCAAGTGGTGTAATTACAAGTGTGCATCACCACAGTTGGCTAAAAATAAAATTCTTTCCCCATATTTGTAAAGTTTTCTTCTATAATTTCTGTAAATAAACTTTTAAATACCATTTGTTGTGTCTTTTTTTTTTTTTTTTGGTATCAGGAATTGAACTCAGGACCTTGTGCTTTTGAGGCAGGCAGTGGAACCACTGAGGTAAATCCTCAGCCCAATGTCTTTTGCTTTTTAATAACTCCTATTAATCATGGATTAGAATTCTTCATATCATCTAGCAATTCTTGGATTGATTTTTCATATTCTCTTGTTTTTAAGTTATCTCTGATTAATTGGTTTTTAACAACAGCCATATTTCCTAGCTCTGACACTTGGTCCTCACACTGGTCACTTCTGCTGCCCCTATTGTCAATAGCATTTTTAATCTCCTCAATTTCTGTTGGGTACCTTTTCATGGACTCTAATTCTTTGCTAAACTGATCATTCATGTTTGTATCATTTTGTTTATCTCAGCTCGAATTTTATTAGTGTCTTCTGTAAACACTGAATGTTTTGTTTACTAAGCCCGTTATTTGTTTATTTATATCTTCTTTGAGTTTTCTGAGCATCTTATTTATCTTTTATTTTCACTCCTCTTTTATCATTTTAAACAATTCAATGAATGGCTTTTGATATCCTCCCTGTTGACTCCATAGATCAGCTATGGGAAAGCTAGGAGTTTTTGGAAGCATTTTGTTTCCTTGTCTATTTATATTGTGTGTGTAATGTCTGTGCACATGTGCACACACATGAATGTGTATATGCTGAGTTTTATTGGTTGGAAAGACTGTTTGTTGCTAGTATGAACACTTCCTTAATGTCTGCTTTTCAGTGATGCACTCTGAGCATGACTATCTAAAGGCCTTTTTCTCTGACCCAAGATCAAACCACCTGCATTAATTTGTAAGTGGAAGATACAATATAATTGTCCCAGCACTATAATCTTGGAATAGATGGAAGTACTGTTAATGACACAAAGGCACTCCAGATACTGGCATACAGAGAAAATGTATTAGTGACAACAACTGCCCCACCCTGGAAATAGCTTCTAAATCAACAACAATAATACCATCAAAGACAAATTGGTCATTGACATACCATAAAAAACAATAATGGGGCTGGGGATTTAGCTCAGTGGTTCTGCCACCTGTCTTGCAAGCTCAAGGTCCCGAGTTCAATCCCTGGTACCAAAAACAAAACAAAACAAAACAAAAAACCAATGATGTACTACACTTAAATACAGAAAAGAGATTTGTAATTATTGTATAAGCACTAAGGTATACCAAATATCGATATACAGTAAATATCTACTAAATGCAACAATTATAACTCTACTAACAATCAACGGTAAAGGCATAGAGTTGACTAAATATCTAAAGATTCATAAAGCTTAATCACCTCTATAAAGATAGAGGTGAGGGGGAAAAATAGGATGAACTATGTAAAATGTGAAAAATTAAGCAATGGAAGATGAGATAAAAATGAGATAAAGGATCCTATTAAGGAATGAAAGGAAATTAATCCAATTAAGTGAAAGTAACAGCAAAAAACAAACAAAAGAAAGAGAAAGAAGAAAAATCAGATAGCAAAACAAATAAGAAAAAAACCCAACCACCTCCCCCAAAATGAAAAAAAAAATAATTAAAATTTTTTTTCTGTAGTTTTGAATGAGTGATTTCTTTCCAGAACCTGTAGTATTAGATTCCAGAAAGTCATAGTTTTCTCCACGTACCTTTATAGCCTCTGGGTTTGTGCAATGCCCCAACACTACGTTTCAGAGGTACCTCTGTCCATACACCCCAGGCTGTGGCAACCACCCAAGACAAAGTATGTCTTTGGACATGTTGGTAGATGGGGAAAGCAACCTGACCACTGGTCTTTTGTGTTGATTGTAGGCAGCAGAGTGGGGGCTCAAGCAGATCACTGGATTAATGCCAGTACTTTCAGATCCAGCTACCTCTGAAAGCCACAAACACTGGATACGGCTTTGTAGGAAAAGAGGATCAGAGGCAAAGAAGAAAATAAAATGGGGCTCATTAGGCTTTATTAAAGAAATTATTAGGCAATTTTACTATAGGAAGCTTTAGCCTCTGCATTTAGACTCAAGCATTTAGAAAGACAAAGGGGGAGAGAGAGAGAGAGAGTAACTAGACCTGGGGAGGTGCCAGGTAACACAATTAACACAAAAATTTAGCAAAAAGAGTTGACAGGCAAAACAGATTAGCCAGAAATATGAAAGACCAGGGTAACTAGCCCCCCTCACCTGATAAAATGTAAAGGAGACAAGGGACGGCCACCTAAAAACTTTTATTTAGTATATAAAAGACATACACCTATACATTTATACATATATGTATATTCTCATTCTAGGGTCAATATTTTACCACATCAGGCACACGCTTTACCTAATTTCTAACTCTAAGCTGCCCTTCTATGAGCTCCCTCCCTCATTTATCCAACACAAAAGGACAAAATGAAATCAAAGGACCAAAAAAAATGTAGACAAAGGTGCCTGGGCTAGTGTCTAAGACAGCCACAGAGCCAATCAGATTGTTACAAGTTCCAGGTCCCCACGTGGGAAGAGTCACTGGTCTTAATAGTAATTTAAAAAAAGCTGCAATCAGAGACCCATGGATATTCACCTTACCAATGCTGAGTAGCTAGCTGTCTACCTTCACCTTTCTCCCCTCAGCCTTCTTTGAGTAAATCATCTTCCTTTATTTTAAACTTGGCTCCTTTCATTTTTCACTGGTGCTGAGTTTTACAATCCCAGTTAGCTGCATATTCCAGCAGATCAGTGCCATAGTATACACCCCTGGACACAACAGCTTCTCACCAAACAGGCAGGTCCTTGTGTCCTTCCTAACCTGAATAAAAATTTCTGAGGAGGTCTGTGTCTAGCACGCACTCTCTCCACAACTCTTGTGGCTGTCTCTCACACAGTCAGTGTAGTCACATTGAAGGTCCTGAAGTGAAGTGGTTTTGTAGTTTTGTGGCTCAATTTTAAACAACTAATACCTTTCCAAAATGGTTCCTGAGTAACCCTCTCAAATGTGGTGGACATAGCACTGGGTTTCTTCTCCAACTCTAGTCTGCTCTGAGGAAGGAGTCACTTTCAAAGTAAAACCCTTGGCTAGTTTTGCAGTCTACAATAGTGGTGGGTTTTTCTTGGGGGCTGCTATCCCAGTCCATTGTTTCTTCCTGGAGCTGCTGACCATCTGGGATTACCATCATTGCCAGGTGTTGGCCTCATCCACAATCAGGTCAGTTGGTCAGTTGGCCCAATAACAATCATTTATGATCAACTTCCATATTATCACTTAATAAAATTAATTTGCCTTCATTTTTATATAATTCACAGTTGTCCCTAAGTATACAATTTCCTTCAGCTGAATTTTTTTCCTCATAGCACAATTTTCTTGATAAAGTTATCCATGTTTAGATTCACATTCTAATCCTTGCTTTTTTTTTTTTTGGTAGGGGTGAGGGTGTGGGAGTTGAAACAAGGTCTCACTATGTAATTCAGGCTGGTCTTGAACTCACTATGTAGCCCAGGCTAGTCTTGAACTTGCAGCAATCCTCCTTCCTCAGCCTCCCAAGTGCTGGGATTACAGGTGTGTGCCAAGACAGCCAGCTTGCTGCTGCTTCTTCTTTTTTTTATGCTTTTTTCTTTCAATATTGGGTTTTTAATTTTTTAATGTAATACAAGTATATGTTAAGAAAATATAAAAAGTACTGATTCTATGAAAAATAAAACAAAATTTCATAATAAATTAATTAAAGAATAACAATAGTTAATACACTGTGTATTGTTATCTTAAAAGAATGACCAAAATGTTACTCAGAGTACAACTATTTTACAAAGAAGAAACAAGTAAGCAAAGAGCAAAACTTTGCTTTCAATGAACAAAGATAAACAAGTAGTATAAATGACCTTGCTTTTTAAATTAGTTACTTACTCTGGAGTTTTTTCCTGTTGCAGCTGTACCATCCAAACATACTTCTACACAATCCTTAAACTCTAAACCTCATTTGGTGCCATCTATATATTTTAGAGTTTGTCATGCTTGTGACCAGAGAAGTAGGTGGGGGATCTTTTTTTGTCACCATCATGTTCAAACTGCACATCTTAGTATCTCTCTGCATGTATCTTATTGCAATGAAAATTACTTGTCTAGATTTTTTGTTATTTTTTATCCACAGATTCACACAATATTTACAAGCAAATACCTGTGAAACAGTCTTTTTGCACTACTATGGCAATCATGTAAGATGTCATCAAAATATGCTGTGAATGTTTTTTATTTTGGTACCAGGGATCGAACTCTGGGACCTTGCACTGGCATGGCAGGCACCAGAACCACTGAGCTAAATCCCTGGTCCTAAATTTTTAAAAATTTATTAAGATAAAAGATATATTGCCATTAATTCCCCATCAAAATACTCCTCCTTGCATCAAACACACTTATGCCATCATTCTCACCACTTCCTGAAGAAGTTCTGGAAGTCCTCTTTCATGAGTGTCTTTATTAGATGTAATAAAAAATATGGCGAAAGCTGTTGCTGAGTACCATCCAACCTCATCCACCTGATTCACCAGATCTGTTACCTTGTGACTTCTGGCTCTTCTCCGACATCAAAATGACCAAGAAAGACAAACATTTTGAATCAATTTAGAACACTGAGGCAGTCACAACAGTGCAACTAAAGATACTCACAGCAAAAATGATCAGATATGTATGTTCAAAGTGAGGGTGGGTAAGGGCTGGGGATTTAGCTCAGTGGTTCTGGCCCCTGCCTCAAACGCACAAGGTCCCGAGTTCAATCCCCGGTACCAAAATGAGGGTGGGTATTTTGAGGGGGATCAATGGCGTATGTCTTTACTGTGAAATTTTTTTTAAATTTAAAGTTAACTGATTTTTTATCACACCTGATTTTTTGACATACTTTCACATGCTAGGCAGATGATCTATCACTGAGCTACATCCCCAGCCCTTTTTAGTTTTACTTTTGAGACAAGGTCTTTCTAAGTTGCCCAGACAGGCCTCTAACTTGCAATTCTCCTGTTTCAGCCTCCCAAATACGTTGGATTACAGATGTGTGCCACAACACTTAACCAATTTTTACTTTCTTGAAAAAGCAAAACAAAAAGTTTGTTTGCCATATGAAGTTGAAAAAATAAAATGAACTTTCTTCACTAATTTAGCTAGCAATAAATGACACTTATTTTTAAAGACCTAGCTAAGAATTTTATTAATTATAAAATTGGGAGCAGCTTACCTCAGTGGTTCTGATGCAGAGACTGTCTGAGATGATTTCAATTGAGCTGTTAACAAGGGCTGCAGCCATCTGAAGTCCTGATTACACTAGAGCAGAAGCTTCCAAGGTTGCTCACTCATGTAGCTCTTGGCATGTGGCCTCAACCCTCACCACATGGACTTGTGTAGGGATCCTTGAGTATCCTCATGACATGTCAGCTGCCTTCCATCTGAAAGAGGAAACCACCCCTCCATAGGGAATTGGGCAACTATGAGTTAACTGGGTAACTATGCTCTTTGTGGAATGCAGCTGAGTAACCATGACAACTTCTGTACTCTGTCATCAAAAGAGCATAACTCAGAAAGTGCTGCCAGATCTCTGGTCTTTCCTCTCACTGCTCTGCTGTGTAAATTCTGCTTGCTCCAATGAAATTAAGCCTCATAGATGTAAAAAGAGGTATATAAAGAAGAGCAAACTTCTATTCAGTGCTCTCAAGAGGACAAAAGTCCCTTCTTCAGCAACAGGCTAATAAAGCCACTTTACTCCTATCTCCGTGTTAGAGTGCTCTGTCCAGGGTCCTCACAGTTTCCTGCTTCACTTCCAGATGAAGCAATTCAAGAGAGATCAAGTATAAAGTAACTTTCATGTTCCATTCTCAGAAGTCACAAACCATCATGTGTGCCACATTCTACTTATCAGAAGTGAGTTACCAAGTCCAGCCCACTTTCAAGAAGAGAATTTAGCTCCCCTTTCTTTCTTTCTTTCTTTCTTTCTTTTTTTCTTTCTTTCTTTCTACACAGGGTCTCACTTTGTAACTCAGGCTGGCCTTGAACTCACTATGTAGCCTGGGCTGGTCTTGAACTTTCAGTGATCTTCCTGGCTCAGCCTCCCAAGTGCTGGGATTACAGGTGGGTGTGCACCACCACACCTGGCTAAACTCCACTTCTTTAGGAAAGTGATAGAGGAGTGCTATACAATAAAACAGGCCCTTGCCTTGCCTCCATTTTTTTTCCCCACAGAATGTTTTGTTTTGGAAATATAATAGTTTGTGCTCCTGCCCAATGTATCAAATGGTTGTGACTGAACTGTGTGACCTCTCAGGAATGGTCTATTAAGCTCTGCCCCCTATCAGAAATGTTCTGTTACTCTGCCCCTTGCTTCATTGAGCATGCTCACCTACCCTGTAGATCCCTATATAAGGAGGCTCTCATTTCTGGTAGAGTGTTCAGAATCTTCTGAGCCTGCTGGGGCTCACTGGCATAATAAAGGCTTTTTCTCCACCTCTTCAACTAACCATCGGATTCTCAAGTCTTCGAATTATGACAGCGATATTCCAGAGCCACCACACTGAGCTGTAAAGCTCAGCCATGCCTCAAGGCTGTGGCACTTAGCTGAGACACTAAACTGGAACACTTGGCTATAGCACTGATCTGCTCTGTTCTGCCACAACAAAAGCATAATAAGGGATTTTTGGATCTCTTTTAAAATCACCACACTAGCTAATATGAGGAGGCCTCAGTTCATTACCATATGGGCTTCTCCACAGACCTGCTTCAGTGTCCTAATAATGTGGCAGCTGACTTTCTATAGAGTGTGTGACCCAAGAGAGAATAAGAAGTAATCTACTAATGTCTTTTATGACCTAATTTCAGAAATTAAGCTTTCATTTCTGCATTAACACAGTTATTACACAAGTTTGCCCCATTCATTGGAAGGTAGAGGACTAAATAAGGTCATATATCCAAGAAGGAGATGCTACTACCACAGGTACCTGAATGAAGCAACAATTTTTTTGTCAGGGCATTCTGGGGAAGATTTCACAAAGGAAGTGCTCTAGACACTTTGCAGGTCATGCAGTAACCCCTGAGCCAACTGCACCATACTGGCCAGATGGAAACCTTCACAAATGTCCTGTCATGTATTTATTTTGGGTCTATATTGTTTGCACAGACACAGAAGTAAGTGGTGCTTTTTAGGGAAAGAAAAAAGAGAAATAAGAAAAAAAGAGAGAAATGGGCCTTTGGGCACAACTCAAAATAGCTAAATCTCAGAAGTGGCCTCTATATCCATCTACAGTTTAATGAGTAAAGAAAATGTGGTAGTTGTATACAATGGAGTACCACTCTGGCAGAAAGAAGGATACATTTGGGGCCAGGGATTTAGCTCAGTGGAGCTGCTGCCTGCAAGGTCCCATGTTCGATCCCTGGGACTAAAAAAAAAAAAAAAAGGATACAATTGGGTCATTTGTTGGAAAATGGATGCATCTAGGGCCATAATATGAAGTGAAATAAATCAGACCCACCACCTTAAATTGTGTACAGGTACCAACTCCTGACAATCAATGTAAGCATTATGTACTGCAAACATGTAATATATAAAGAAAGAAAGAAAAGAAGGAAGAAAAAGAAAGAAAGGAAGGAAGGAAGAAAAAGAAAGAAAGAAAGAAAGAAAGAAAGAAAGAAAGAAAGAAAGAAAGAAAGAAGCCTTTGGGGCCCCTATATCCCTGAGAAAAATGAGAAAGTTTAGAAGAGGTCATCTGGTCTGTCCTTGACATGAATGAAGATAGAAAGTAAAAGCCAGGGCAGATACCAGGGGAGCCCACTTTTCCCTGGCCTCTGATGCTGTTTCTAACTTTGTTCAAGATCTTTCATGGGTGCTGCTTAAGTGACTATAGATGCTTCTCATCTTACAATATGCAATTATGACTAGGCAGTAGTTGCTTTAATAACAGGTATTAAGTACTTGATGAAACATAATGGTTATTCAAAGTCAGTTTTTTCTCTTGTATAATTAAGACCTGAGTTTCCTCATGAAGACTTGGGAAAAAATGAGATGCAGCAGCTCCCACTTCTATTTCTGTCATTGTTTTGACATTCAGAACTCAAAATCTCTATCAATGAACCATTTAAAATATTTAACATTTCTGATAGGAGAAGAATAATAGAAATCTCAGCAGATCTTTAAAAATAAAATTATCCCACCAGCGATTTAGCTCAGTGGTTCCACCTCCTGCCTCACAAGCACAAGATCCTGAGTTGGATTCCCAGTACCATAAATAAATAAATAATGCCAGGGATTTAGCTCAGTGGTTCCAGTGCCTGCCTCAAAAGTGCAAGGTCCCGAGTTCGATCCCCGGTTCCAAAAAATAAATAAATAAATAAAATAAAGTAAAATACAATAAAATTATCCATTTTTGTCAGAAAATAACTGCTATGTTGTAAAGTAGAGGTCTTTGCTCTTGCTTGCTTGTGTTTTTCCCCTAAAATCTCTGGAATTATCACAGTGCTGCAAATATTGTGATTCCTTGTTTATTGCTTTTACTTTACAAACTTTACATATTTTTACAAAGAAATATCTTACCAATAACAACGATAACAAAGATAAATTCAAAGAACTAACCAGATGAAGAGAATGATCGTGAGAAGTCCCATTGTTGTCCAGAAAGAAAGCTTTGCTTTTCTTCCAGTTTGAGCTGTGCCACGGTGATGATTGTGTCAATTTGAGTAAGAGAAGCTCAATTAAATTGGCTCAGGAATTCCACACCTTAGGGTGGGGAAGACCCACCCTACAGTGGCTTGTCACCTGGATGGTATAAAGGGGAAATGAAGAAAGACAGATTGCTTCTGTTTCTTCAGAGGAGCTCCAGTCTTCACCTTCACCTTAGATGTCATTTCCTGGTTTCTAGCACAAACTCCAGCTTCTGGTGCAGATTCTTCAGCCTTCCAGCATAGACTCTTCAACCTTTTATCACAGACCCATCATCCTCCTGATACAGACTCCCATGGGACCCTGTAATTAGCTCCAAACCTTCAAATGAATCCTTTGGTCTCCAATGTGCAGACAGACCTTCTGCAGTCTTCCATATCTGACTCTGGGGGTGCCCATTGCAAGCAAACCTTGTAAATTCTATATATTTGTATATCTTGCATTATATCTGTTTCTCTAATAAACACTGACCAATATAGCCACCTTATAACCCATTCCCTTTTCAGTCAACCACCAGCCAATGACTAGGCATGGCAAAGTGTTCTAGGGCCTGGTCATTTCTGTCCAATGCATGACTCCTATAACAGGCAAACCTTGCTCTAGAATTCCCCATGTCATTTGCCAAAAATGTCAGTTGGGTTTTGTTCTGAGCATTCCCCTGCTCAATCCTATTTCCTTATCTTTTATCTTTTTCAGACATTAACTATTCCCCTAAGTAAACCTCTTGTACTCCAAACCCCATCTCAGGAGTCAAAGGATACATAAGTCACTGGCCCTGATGACCACTTGAAACAGATGTCTTTGCTTTATTAAGATTTCTTTTTGTTGTTTTTCAGTGTGCTCTACTCAGATAGTCTCCTGTCAGAATACGGAAGCCAACCCAACATGCAGAAAGTCCACCGTGTCTGAGAATGACTCCCTCCATTCACCTCCTCCCCTGCCATTGATCACTGCCATGATAGGTCAGGACATTCAATGCCATTCCTCTTTGCCTCTGGTCAAATCTTCTGAAACATAACTTCCTCCAGAGAACTTCAGGATGAGGATGAAGTACCCATCACAGGACTTTGCCTGAGATTACATCTGCCTGCTCCCTCCCCATGTGATCTACTCCCTCCTGCCTCCTTTCCAATGTTCCCTGGAAGTGTTTTCTTAATAAATACATCCACATGAATCATCCTCTTGGGGTGTGCTTCTCAGAAACCCAACTACAGCTCAGTATTTGCAGCCATAGCACTGATCAGATGACTCTCTCCTACAGAAAATTTGTTGCTAGGTCCTCTTTTTGCCCCATCAGAGTTACCTATAGGTGCTAGCTGCTTTCTACTGTCACTAGTTCTGGTCCTCTCCCACCACACTCCTGGAACACAAGACCTCATGAATGCTAAGCAGATGCTCTACCACTGAACCATATCCCCAGGCCTTCTTTTATTTTTTACTTTGAGACAAGGTCTTTCTAAGTTGCCCACTCTGGCCTTACACTTGTGATCCTCCTGCCTCAGCTTTCCCAGTAGATGAGATTACAGGTATGTACCACTGCACTCAGCTAGCACCCTATATCCTGGAGAACCCTGAATCATAAATAAGACCAATATGAGATTTAGCCTTTCAAATATCTATCAACTTGGTCTGTAAAATTCATAGCACTCAAGAGATTTGGAATGACATATAAGTTTAACATGGATGTCTCCCCACTTTTCACATCCAATCAATTTGGCTCTGGGACTATATGTATAATAAGCTAATGTAGAGAACATTATTGAAAGTCTGATTCTAAAGTTTTTCCTAAGTGTAAAGGTAGAGTTAATGACAAAACCCTCATTCTCCCTCAGTTGCCCCTCAGAAGGCATTCCAACTGGGAACAGCCAGTAAACAACCTGCAAAACTGACATCTGACACTAGGTGGCAGCTGTGACCCTTCAATGTTGTTGCTCACAGAAACTCATTAACAGTCCCAGCTTACCTGGCCCTGCATGTTCACTATTCACAGCCTAGAAAAGCCAGCTCTCATATCATCTCTCTATTCTCAGTTTGAGATTTTCCCACATTTTTTTCAGTGCAGAAGCACCTGAGGTACCTAGGTCTCCCTGCCCTGGGAAGGTTCCTAGTGATATTTTCCTCTGCCTGTTGTCCCTTAGTGCACTTGTTGCTAGACACCTAGCAGACCCAAGGGTCTGGATCCCTGGGGAAAAGGCTGTAGAAAAGGCACTTCTGATGCAGGAAATACTGGTGTGTGTGTGTTTGTGTGTGTGTGCATGTACATGCACACTTCCTCTCCTTCACCCTCTTTGATCTTAAAAAGAAATCAGTGACAGTCAAAATCATTACATTTATAAGGACTTTTTTTTAAGTTACAAGTAACTGAAGCCCTGTGAATGTAGCTTAAGCCAAATAAAAAGACTGGAAAAATATTTCATTAATAGTTTTTAGAAGCCCAGCATGGTGGCAGCCTGGGCCACATCGTGAGTTCAAGGCCAGCCTGAACTACATAGTGAGACTTGTCTCGAAAAGGATAAAAAAGAGTGCACCAGACCTACAGCACCCCTTTCCACAATGTGAGCAGTGGCCTGCACTGGACTCAAGTCACCAGTTCCCAAGGCAAGCAAGGAGTCCCACACCAGCTCTTCAACTGATGTAAGCAAGGATGCAAGTATGCAGACCAAGGATGTGTGGTGCCCCTCCCCCAGTGTGGGGGAGCAGACTCACACAGGATGTTAAGGATCTCATCTTCGACAACAGAGCGAGGTCATCCACCAGTTCTATATTTTGCTTCCCCTTGGTATGGGGGAACACAGGCAAGGACTACCCAAATGATCTGATCCAGGACAAGGCCAACACCTGGGGAAAGAAGGGAGCAACCAGAACCCATGACTATTGACATTCAGTTGAACAGGTAACTTGGACTCCTGCCCTAGTGACCTATATCCAACAGAGACAAAAGGACTGATTGTGGTTCCCATCTACTAACAGGAACAAGGATATGCCTTGGTTTAAACAGGAACCGCAGTTTGGGTTGAACAGACAGAGGGGCCTCTGGTGCAGGGATTGCACCTTGAAAACCCATAGGCCCTGAAGCTAGGAAGAGAAAATCATGATTGCTGCACAGACTGCAGATCTTGGAAAGAAACTGCTCATTCAAAAACACAGGAATTTTTTTCTTGACTCAATCCCTTTTTGATTTTTCCATTTTAATTTTTATCTTTCTTTCACTGTATTTTGGGGGATCTGCAGGTTTTTCTCCCTCTTTTGATTTCTTTTCTCTCCTTTTCTCTTTTCCCCTTGAAACTCCTTCCTTCTAATCTTTCTTTCACATCCTGTATTGTGCTGTTTGTTCTTCTTTTTCTTGTTTGTTTTTTCCTGCAACTGTTCTGCAACACAGGTAATTTCCATTTATTCCTCAATGGGACACTATCTCAATTCTCTCCTCCATCTCCTATCTTATTGATTTTTAAAATTTTTTTTTTAATGACTGAACTATGATAAATCCACAAGCAACAGTTCAGACACGGTGCTTCTGAAGTGTTTCACCCTCCCCACCAGGTGCAAGCTGCATCAAGGAGAGGGTAGACTTCCCCACCTCTGCTCAGGCATCAGGAGAAAGGTGGGGTCATTACTGCTGAACACCAGCTGCACAGGCATCCCAAGGGGGTTGGCAGAAGCAATCACTGGTGAGCCTGCCAGAGCTCTTAAGGGTGAAGGGGTTGGCACTGAAGAAATTCCTGACATCACGTTGGCGCTGCTGACAGGTGTACTGCCCCCTGGCATGCTAGATGAACCCATTTGAGCCTGGCCCTTCACAACAGTATAGAAATAGGGATGTTCCATGGCTTCTCTTGCAGTGAGCCGTGACTGGTGATCATATCGCAGCAGCTTATCCAGGAAATCCAAGTCCTCTGGGCTGACAAGGTGCTGGTTTTCTCTGTGGACAAAGTGTTCCCATCACTTACGATAGTGTCTGCCCAAGATATCATTGAAACGGGGATCTAATTCAATGTTGTATTTGTCAATATAATCATATAAATCTTCTGTCCCCAGAACCTTGGCTATCCTCACCAACTGATCGTAATTGTCATGTCCGTGGAAAAACAGCTCCTTCTGGAAGATCATACTAGCCAGGATACAACCCAAACTCCACATATACAAACTATAATCATACATCTGATAGTCTACAAGTAGCTCAGGGATTTTGAAGTATCAGGAAACAACTTGGACATTATATTCTTGACCAGGATGATAAAACTCAGCCAGGCCCCAGTCTATAAGCCATAGCTTTCTGTGCTCATGATCAGTCATGACATTATGGGGCTTCACATCTCTGTGCATAATTCCCATGCTGTGACAATAATCCAGGGCCTTCAGAATTTCATACCTGTAAAATCAAATATCATAGTCTGTTTAACGTCTGGTACAATTGCTTGAAGTCTGTGTTGTTTACATGTTCAAAAACCAAGGTGGGGGGTCATGACACAGGGTCTTTTACAATGTCTGCCAATGTGATGATATTGGGGCCTCCTCTTAAATTCTCCAAAATCTTTATTTCACGCTTAATTTTCTTCTTTTTTACTGACTTGAGAATTTTAACAACAACCTTTTCATTATTTGTGATGTTGATGGCTTCAAATACTTTACTGTATTTACCCCTGCCTAGTTTTCTAACCAGTTGGTAGTCATCTTGATTTCCCCATTCCACCACATGTGACTCATAATTCCAGTACTCTTGGGGTCTGTGCATAGTAACATCTGTGTAAACTCTGGCCCTGCTTGGCACAGGTCTCAACATGTCAGACAGGTTGGCAGACAAAGCTGAACTTGATGTCTGAAGATCTGTCAAACACTATGTTCAGAGGCAGCTGGGGGTAAGACCTTGTTTCAGACCGATTTTCTTCAAACTTGATTCCACCTGTATTTCTTTCTGGAACCTGGCGGGGTGGGGTTCTGCTGTCTGCTTATTCAGGTGGTTGCTGAATTTAATTCTTTGTAGTTGTAGGACTGAAGTTCCCATTTCTTTTTGCTGCTGTCAGCTGAAGCTGGCCTTTGCTACTAGAGGCTGATGCTTGTACTTTCCCTGTAGCCAGTTCTAGTAATGGCAAGTGGAGTTCTTGTCATGCTCCAAATCTTTTAACTTCTTCTATACCATCCAACTCTGTGATGGAAGCGGCAGTGGCAGCAGCTGCTCTCCCCTCTCATCAACCAGACAATATGGGGGTGACAGAGGAGGAGACACACGGGTTGGCCGCCAGCCACAGGGACCAGAGCAAGGCTGCATGTAGCCTCCACTGCCAGAAGCAGAAGCCCCCTCTCTTATTGATTAATTTATCAAATTTTACTTTTTTCATTCTCTGCTTCTCCACCCCTTCTACCTTTATAACTACTAAGTTTTATGAATCTCTAGATATCTAATTTTATGCTTTTAGTTGTTCAATACTGTTCTATTGTTGACATAAAGTTGTTTCATTTAGTAGATATGTACTGCAGGTCAAAAATAGGTCAATATCTGGTTTGTTTTAGTGTTTATGCTACAATTACAGAACTCTTTTCTTTTTTTTCTGGTACCAGGGATCGAACTGAGGACCTTGTGCTTTCAAGGCAGGCAGCAGAACCACTGAGCTAAATCCCCAGCCCCCTACAGAACTCTTTTCTATGGTTAAGGGTGGTACATTTTTAGTCCTTAGGATTTGTCAATACTCAGTTTGTATTGAGCACTATAATTGATGTGGATTTTCTTAATATAGCCAAATTGATGAAACTATTGTTCTGGAAATCTTGGAAAGAAAATACATGGAGACACAGAATTCAGGTAAAATAATAAAATTCCTACTCGCAAGTGGGTGGGACTGCCAGAAACTGGTCTGGTTAGTATCCGCTAGCATTTCCCTTTTTATAGCCTTTTTAGCCATTATCTCATCCCTAGTGGTCTTTGATGTGTAAATATAATTCCAGTTCCTATTTACAAGTCACAGACACAAGATAGGCATATATACATTGTAAACTCACCCTGGTATTGCAACTTTGTTAGGTTAATGAAGATACTGGTTAAAGAGTCAGATTACCTTCAACAAAAACAAGGAGAGTTATGGGAAAAGCAAATCTTAAAAGAACACATTACTTATTTTGCTTCTACAACTACCTTAATATTCAATCTATTAAGTTATCTAAAACTTTTCCCTATCATTCCTCCCTCTGTTTACTTCAGGATAATTCTTCTATCCATTATAAGTTCTATCTAGTTTATCTACATTTCTTAACACTAGCATTTGGTAGTGTTGAGCTGTAGCACTGTGCTACTGTATAAATTTTGAAATCTATTGGCTGACACAAGGACCAAACATTAATACTAATATTATAACAAGAAGGGGACTCAGAAGAGGTCCTATCCAAGCTTTTTTCATCCTGCCCAAGTAAAATTAATCCCACAGGACAGCTCTCCTATACCAAATTTCTCATCAAGAGCCTTGATCTGATCTTTTAGTTTGTCTAGTGATGCTTGCACTACATCAGATTTATTTGCATAATAACAACACTCTTTGCCAAGAAATAAGCAAGTCCCTCCTTTCTGGGCTGTGAGCAAATCGAGAGCACACCTATTCTGTAATATGACATTGGCCAGTGAATCTAGTTGGGTTTCTAAAGCCTGAAGTGCATCTCGAATTTCCTCAAGATCTTTTTAAATTTCTTGTCCTAATGAAATATATTACTCCTTGTAGCCAAATAAGATCCCATGGGGCTGGCATATACACAGATATAGGATTACATTGACCTCGTTTCCAATTGTTACAATTACCAGTGGCTCATCCAACAAGGGAGCCATTGATCCAAACTTGTGTTTTCTCTTTGCAATATAATTTTTCATTAGAATAGTCCCCCACAGTCAGAAGTTACCCCAGGTCCCCCATAATGTTCTTTTAGGCAGGCATCAAAGAATATTGTAAATGGATAGCCTTCCAGTTCCCCTTTACCATTTTAAAAGTCACATATCGTTCATCATACTTTTCATTACTAGGCCTAAACACCCACAGTTCAAAAACAAAGAAACTTAAAGCAGTGGTGATCTGGCACAACACAATAATCCGTGTCATCCTTGTTGATGCTTCAATTCTTCAGCCATGCCTTGACTCACCAGCCTCCAGAGTGGTGAAAGCAGGGCTTTGAGTGCGTTGTCTTTCTTGGCTTTCAGCGTCGATCTCGGTGTGGGATCTTTTTCACTAGGGAGTGGTGGATCCACAGTTGGATCTCGGTGACCTTTTCAGCTGTGGGAGTAACCATAAATGTAATATACAGTCCTTCCCATAGGGTTGCAAGGGTGTCTCTTTCCAATTTTTAACATAAATTAAATCACCAGGTTTAATCAAATGTGTAGGAGTCATAGTGAGTAGGTTTTCCTTTGATCTCAACTGGCCTTGCATATTGTTAAATGCTTTACCTAACTCTAGGATTTGCAATTCCATAGTGGAAGTTCCCAATTGAGTAAGGTTACCTGTAAAGTCCCTAAGTATGCAAGGGGGTCTTCCAAACAATATTTCATAAGGAGTGAATTCCATATGGCCTGGAGTGTTTCTTATTTTTAATAAGGCCATAGGGAGCAAGTCTATCCATGGTCCCTGTGTAGTTAGACAATACTTAGTTAAGGCAGTTTTAATAGTTCTATTCATCCTTTCTACTTTTCCAGAACTTTGTGGCCTATAAGCAGTATGTAAATACCATTTGATGTGTACCATTCTAACCAAAGTTTGCAAAGTATCTGCTATAAAAGCTGGTCCACTGTCACTCCCCATAGAGAATGGGAGGCCAAAGCAAGGAATAATCTCCCTTAACAGAACTTTACACACTTCTGAGGCTTTTTCTGTTAGGGTAGGGAAAGCCTCAGGCCATCCAGAGTATGTACAGATGCAAACTAACAGATACTTATAATCTCTACAGGGTGGCAATTCTGTAAAATCCAATTGGATATCCTCAACTGGGCTAGTACCAGCTCTTTGAACTCCTGGGAGTGGTTTTGGTCCTGTTGCAGGATTTATTTTCTGGCAGGTCTGACATCTCCAAGATACCTGTTCACATAGAGCAGCCACAAGAGGAATATAGAAATATTTTTCTAGTAACTTCTATAGTGCAGTCTTGTCCCCATGCATTAACTCATGATACGGCTTTACCCAAGTAATAGGATGAAACTTTAGGAATAACTAATCTCCCTTTTGGAAGTACCCAAATATCTCCTTGGGTTTTTTTTTGCAAGCTGTTCCTTAGCCCAGATGTTCTCCTTGTCTGAATATATTATAGGAATCTGTGGCTTCTGAGCACTTTGTCATGCAGCTTTGTCCAAGTCAGCACAGCCATCTGTAATTTTTGCTTGGCAGCCTTCTTGGCTTCCATGTCTGCTCTATTATTACCCTGTATAATGAAGTCTTTGCCTTTCTGATGTCCTGGGCAATGAATTATTGCAACTTTGCTAGGTTCCCACACTGCCTCCAGCAACTGTATAATTTCCTGTTTACTTTTAATTAGTGTCCCTTCTGCCATGAGAAGACCTCGCTCTCAGTAAATCATGCCAATGATGTGTAATGTAGCAAATGCATAGCAAAAGTCCATATATATTTACCTTTTTACCCTTTGCCCATCAGAGTGCCTGTATGAGTGCCCAGAGCTTAGCACACTGTGCCAACTAAGGAAGGGGCCCTGGCTAGGATCACCTCATCCTTCATGGTTACCTTATATCCAGCATGATGAACCCCATCTTCCATGAAGCTGCTCCCATCCATTAACAGAACAAGGTCAGCATCAGACAAGGGTGTCATTTGTAGGTCAGGGTGGCTGAAAAAGAGCTCATGGGTGACACTGAAGCAGTCATGATCAGGAGGGCCTGTCTCCATGGGCAAGAAGGTAGCAGGATTTAAATCTTTTACAGTAATAAACCAGAAGCACGGGTTCTTACAGAGAAGGGCTTGGTACTGAGTAACCCAATTATTTGAGAGCCATTGATGTCCCCTTGTGTTCAACAGTTCCAAGACTGATTATGAAACCTGCACAGTCAGTTCCTGACCTAAAGTCAGCTTGTCTGCTTCTTGGATTAATAAACCTGAGGTGCCAAGGCCTGAAGGCAAGGAGGCCACCCTTTTGCTACTAGATCTAAATTTTTAGACAACTATGCCACTGCTTGGCTCCACGGGCCTGCTTCTTGGGTTAATATTCCAAGGGCCACATGTTTCTTTTCAGTCACTTACATCCAGTATGCCTAAAGCAGGGGCGGCTGCTAAGGTCAGTTTTAGTCTCTTAATTTAAAAGCTTTTTTTTCCCCCTGTAGACCAAAGTAAATGATTTTTTTTTCCTTTAGAGCTTTGTAAAGTGGTTTAGTGATCTATGCAAAACCAGGAATCCAAATTCTACAAAAGCCTGTCGCCCCAAGAAACTCCCTCAGCTGTTTCTTATCTTGTTCATTTTTCCTCTTAGCCCGTTCCTTCTCTCTCGCTGAATCTCTTCTCACATACACTTTTTTAGTCAACTGTAGCAAGTATGTTATATTCATACCCTCCCAAGTTTTTTGCTTTTGAATTTTCTTCTAATATCTTGAGCTAACTGGGTCACAAAGTCATATTAACTAACTGATGGTTATCAGTAACAACAGGATCAAAAGGTGTATACATTCTGTAAACTTTACAGAGCTACTCATAAAAATCTCTCAGGGTTCTCATCAGGCTACTGGCATGTTTCTAGCACTGTAATCATATTTATAGGCCTTGTACTTGCGGCTCGTATCCCTGCCAGGAGGGCTGTCTGATAATTGCTTAAGCTGTCCTGGCCTCCTGGGGTGTTGGGGTTCCAATTGGTCTGCTCATTCACTGGAAATTGCTGTTTATGTCAAGCATCTGGATTTTTTGTGCCTGCCAGCATTCTAGGAGCATTGATCTTCTTAATTTCTCCTAAAACTCTCTGCATTTTTTTAGAAGTTAACAAAGTTTTACAAAGTTCTTTACAGTCCTCCCAATTAGGACAATGGGTAGCAAAAATGGAATCAAATAATTGAAGCATTTTGGAGGGGTCTTGGCAGAGAATAAATCACTTTTTCTCTGGACCTAGCCTCCTTTGTCTTTTTTAAGTCAAATCGCAAATACTGCACACCTTGGTCTGACATATTTGTGCTTTTTTCCAACAGTCTTTTTTTCTAACTCACTATAAAGGAGGAGGTCATATTGTAACCTGTTGGCTCTTAAACCCTTGAAGATGACCAATGTACATATATTATAGTAACATATTTAGAATTTAACCCTTTGATGACAACCAATATAAACATATTTAAACTTTTCATAACAAACTTGAAACCAACAAACACATATTTTTGATAAATCCCTTTTGCACATCTTTTGACATACCTAGGCCTTCTGGTCTTGTTTTTTTTTTTTATCTTTCTAACAAGACAAACATACAAAATTTTTTTATATCAAAATTGCATCTCTTTTACTTATAGCTTTTTAATATGTGTTTTTTATCTCACTGTAGACCTTTTATCACAAACTTGTCTTTAGCTGTTAAAATTTTAAAGTGTCCCTTTTTTGTTCTCAGATTGTTACACTTTAAATTTGGTTGGCTGCCAATAGAACGGTAGTAACCTTGAGGGTTTCTTTTTATCAATAAAGTACAGAAAAGAGCAAGTTAACCCTATAATTACAATTGAAATGCAACCTCCCATCCCTAGTAAATGGGGGTGGTTGGATCCTGGGGCAGGCGAAAATGCAAATAGTCATGCCCAGAGGACACCACCAAAAACTAGACATCAACTAAAGAGGGCTATAGTAGAAACAAAGCTTTCCATTACAATCAACCTGCAAGCCTCAACACAAAAAGAAACAAACAAACAAAATGGACACCTGAGAAGACAAGGCAACAAAATAGCTCCCCAAACCCCCAACTCTCTTAAAGCTGATCCATGAGTCATCAATGGAAAGGAATCAAAAGCTATACCCCTGAATTATTGAAATTATATAAGAGGAGATAACAAAACAGATCAATAAGATATCTGGCAAGCTCACAGAAGATAAAAATAGTATGTTAGACAAAATACAATGATTAGTAAATTTACAGAAGGTACTAATAAAAAGCCAGCAGAGGGCCAGGGATTTAGCTCAGTGGTTTCGCTGCCTGCTGCGCAAGCGCAAATGACCGGAGTTCGATCCCCGGTACCAAAAAAAAAGCCAGCAGAGTTAAGTAAAATGATGCAATACATGAATGACCATCATAGAAAAGAATTAGAGTCCATAAATAGGCTCCAAACAGAAAGTCAGATTAAAATTTCTATCAAAAGTATAGACAGCAGAATAGACCAGTGTGAGGACACTTAAAGAAACTAAAAGATTGGGCTGTGACTGGTGACCAATTAATGAGTGATAACTTAAAAACAATAAGAAAACATGAAAAATGGATCCAACAGCTCCCACATGATGCAAAGAACACTAAGATTAATTGGAATTAGTAAAATATCATAAGACAGCACAAAAGGCTTTAAAAGCCTACTTCAATAAATAAGCCAATATTGTCAAAATGCCCATATTCCCAAAATTGATATACAGATTTAATACAATCACAATAAAAATAGCAAAAACATTCTTCACAGAACTTGAGAAAACAATCCTAAAATTCACATGGAACTAGAAGAGATGCAGAATAACAAAAGCAATCCTGGGTAACAAGGGCAAAGTGAGAGGCATCACAATTCCAAACTTGAAGTTATATTGCAAAGCTACAAAGATTAAAAATAGTATGGTACTGACACACAAAAAAAACAGACACGTGGACCAGTTGAATAGAAGAATATAGGATAATGGGCTGGGGATTTAGCTCAGTGGTTTCGCCACCTGCCTTGCAAGCACAAGGTCTGGAGTTCAATCCCCAGCACACACAAAAAAAAGAATACAAGATGCAGAAACAACCCCAAGCACATCCAACTATTTGATCTTTTTTTTCCTGGTACCAGAGATCAAACTCAGGACCTTAATTCCCAGTCCTTTTTAAAATTTTCAACTATTTGACCTTTGACAAAAGGGCCAGAATCATAGGGTGGAGGAGTGATAGCCTTTTTAATAAATAGTGCTGGACCACTGTGGAAATCATTATGGAGATTCCTAAAAAAAACAGAATTAGAGGTCCCATTTGACCCAGCTATTCCCCAAATTAAAAGCAATTAAAAGCATCATACCACAGCAATATATGCACACCCATGTATAGCAGCATAGTTTGTAATAGCTAAATCCTGGAAACAATCCAAATGCCCATAAACTGATGAATGGATTAAAAAATGTGGTTTTAAAAAATATAATGGACTACTATTCAGCCAAAAGAAAGGATAAACTTGAGACACTTCTAGGTAAATCAATGCATCTTGAGAACACTCTCTTAAGTGAAATAAATTGAACACACATGTGTCAATATCATATTGTGCCAGGGATTTAGCTCAATGATTTTGCTGCCTGCTGTGCAAGCGCAAGGACCCAAGTTTGATCCCCAGTACCAAAAAAAAAGAACTGTTGGCTGGGGATTTAGCTCAGTGGTTTCGCAGCTTGCTGCACAAGTGCAAGGACTCGAGTTTGATCCCCGGTACCAAAAACAAACAAACAAAACAAATATCACATTGTCTGTCTCATATGAGAAACTGAAAGTGAAAATAAGGACCAAAAAGAATAATAAATATTGTGAAATAGGAAGTAATTGTTCAAAAGTATATAGAATGTGAGATACTTTGTCAATATTTAAAACGTTTTATGCAAATAAAGGTATAGTATTAGTAGGAAATGAGCTGAGAGATAGACTGGCAAATATATTCAAGATCATAATATACAATGTACTGACCATGATTATTCTTTAATAATTTTTGTTATGAAAAATTATTTTTTATAGAACAGCTTTTATATTCTTTATTAATAC
>NW_004624914.1:417804-441353 GCF_000247695.1 Heterocephalus glaber
ATTATGTAAAGGTACAATTCCCAATGAGAAATGTAATTGTGTTGTATACCTACAATGTACCAATAAAAGAATTTAATAAAGTGCAAAAAAAAAGATAGAAAAGGAAGAAAAAGAAAAAGAAAAGAAAACAAATGTTCTATGCAACAGAAAACAAGCAGGAGTAACTGTCTTATTTTCAGAGAAACTAGGCTTCGAAACTGATCAGAAGAGGCAAACAAAGTCACTACGTATGTATTGTTTAAGGGAACCATTCAAGAGGTAGAGATAACAATAATAAACATATATGCACCAAGAAACAGTGCGCCAAACTTCATAAAACAAACACTACTGAAAATAAAAGATCAGATACAAGGGACCTCAGTTTCCCATTATTAGAAATAGATGGGTCAACTAAACAAAAAATCATAAAATAAATATCAGAGTTGAATGAAACCTCTGGACAATGGACTTGATATGTACAGTGTTCCCACCAACAGCAGAAACACTTTCTTCTTGGCAGCATGTGGAACTTTCTCCAAAATGGACCACATACTAGCCCATCAATTATGTTTAAGTAAATGCAAAAAATTCAAACTTTACCATGCATATATCAGATCATAATGCAAGGAAACTAGAAATCAATGGCAAAGGGAACCACAGAAATTACACAAATGTATGGAAATTCAGCAACACATCCTTGAATAATCAATAGTTCACATAAGAAAGAAAGAAATAAGACAATTCCTACAATTAAATGATAATGCCATACAGCATATCAGAATTTATGGGACACAATGAAAGCAGTCCTAAGAGAGACATTTATACCTGTGAATTCTTACATCAGAAGAGCAGCAAACCACAATAAAGGACCTCACTAGGTCCTTCAGAAACAACAACAATCCAAATACACAGCTAGTACAAGTGAGAAAATTATGAAGATCAGAGCAGAACAGTGAAATGGAGACCTTAAAAATGAAGATTCTAAAAAAACCATAAAGTACAAAGAATCAATTATTCAAAAAGCTGGTTTTTTAAAAGAATAAAAAAAATAGACAAATATTTAACTAATCTTACCAAAAAAGGGGAAAGAAAAGACACAAATCAAGGGCCAGGGATTTAGCTCAGTGGTTCTGCCTCCTACGTTGTGAGCACAAGGTCCTGAGTTCGATTCCTGGTACCAAAAAACAAACAAACGAACAACAAGAATGGCACTTAATTTTGGGCCAGGGATTTAGGTCAGTGTTTCTGCCTCCTGTGTTGTGAGCACAAGGTCCTGAGTTTGATTCCTGGTACCAAAAAACAAACAAATGAACAACAGGAGTGGCACTTAATTTTGGGCCAGGGATTTAGCTCAGTGGTTCTGGCTCCTGTGTTGTGAGCACAAGGTCCCGAGTTCGATTCCCGGTACCAAAAAAAAAAAATGGAATTAGAAAGTAAGAAGGTGAAATCACAACAGACACTATCAAAATCCAAAACATTATTACCAGCTACTTCATAAACTTGTATGCCAGTAAATTGGAGAACTCAGAAAAAACAGATTCTCAAATACATATGAATTATCAAAACTGAGCCAAGAAGACATAAAAATGCTGATTAATCCAATAGCAGGCAATGAAATTGCAGCAGTAATACAAAAGCCTACCAACTAGAAAAGCCCGGGACCTATTGAATTGATTGCTAATTTTAGAGGAACTCCAAGGAAGATCTAATGCTAATACTCCTGGGCCAGGGATTTAGCTCAGCGGTTTCACCACCTGCTGCGCAAGCACAAGGACCCAAGTTCGATTCCCAGTACCAAAAAGAAAACAAAAAAAACTAATGCTAATACTCCTCAAACTCTTTAATGAAATTGAAAGGGAAAGAATACTCCCAAATTCATTTGTGACTCCAAAACCAGACAAGGATCTAACCAAAAAAGAGAAGTTAGAGTTTGAGGCCATCCCAATACCCCAGGTCTGCTTCTTGTTTTAGAGAATAAATTGAGGAAAATCAGCCTCTTCACGATTTGGAATACAGACACTGGAAAATAACAACTTGAGGAAACAGAGGAGAGAGATGGATCCCTGGGAACCATGAAGGACCTGAAGGGAAAATTGGAGCCCACAAAGAAATTGAAGAGACAGGCCACAGCACTGAAAAAGGAAGGGGCAACCTACACTTTCTCCCCAGCTCCTGGCTCATGGCATGAAAAAGGAAGATCGAATCTATAGAGACACAATGAAAGGTGACTCCAGAGGCCTCCAGGGAGAACACAGTAATGGATGCTGTACACTAAAACAGCTGGTGAGGGAATCCAGTCCAAGTGATTACCATATCCATTGGAAACCATGTATCATCAGACATCATTTTAGGGAATAGCAACTGAGGCTGGGACTCAGAGAAGCCACAGGATATCTCATGCCATGGCATGAGATAGATGCCATGGGATTTATCTCAGGGCTACCAGTGATAAATTACCACAGAGACTGGGTTAAGGAGAGTCACAGGAGACATCCATGTTCTGGGAGCAATGGGAAGCCTGGAAAGAGACATCCAAAGCTAAATAACTCAGGCCCCAACCTCATGAATAGACATCAATTCACCCTGAACTTCTGTGGACTGGAAAGTTCCAGAACCAACATCATGCCATAATACTACTGCTGACTTGCTGGGATTATGCAGCACCCCATCCTAATCCCACAGTCAGCTTGCTGGGATTATTCCACATAGATCTAGGCTCTGAGCACCTCCTTTATCTAACAGCAAGAGCAGAGTGACACCTTGAAATGGACACTGCCACAAACTATAGACTCTGGAAAATAACTACAGTCTTGAAATCACAGAGAAACTTCTTATTTGTTGTTTCATTCCCTCCTATCTTCTCCACAAGTTACTTGAAGCTTGCATAAACTTCCTCTATCTTTCAGCTTTATTTCTAATCTTTTCTTCCTCTATTATTTCTCTATTTATTTCTCTTTTCTCTTTTAATTATCACACATTAGGGTAAAATCATTCTATTGAGTGAATATTTACTGTATATAATTTCCTGATTTATCTTAGATTTTGTTATATAGGTCTTGTACATATGGTTAAAAGTGGAAAATTATTAGTTAGCACACTGTGTCATTTTCCAGTCTCTGCTATTGCAGGCTGTAATACTTCAGCCAAAGTGACATAGTTGGTGTGATCAACTGATCTTCCTTGTACAACAATAACTAGATTGTATGGGAGACATAAACAATACTATAGTTCAGTACCAAAGAACTGGGTACCAGGCCAAACAGGATGCAACTTCTCACCCTTAATAAACACAAGAGGCATGATTTTGGGACAGACTCAAAAGCTAAAAGCCAGCTACCCCTAGAAGACATCTCTGAGAAGTAGTAACTTCCTAAAGAGGTATTGAGACTAGTAATAAAGCTATCTACCATGAGCAACTTATAAGCATCAGTGCAGAAAACAAATACACACACACACACACACACACAAATAAAGAAGAAAACACAGAAGCAAGATGCAACCCCAGACCTCCAATTTGCCCAAGGCAAATCCAGAGGGCATTGAGGTGGAAGAAATAAAAAACCACCCATCTGAACTTTCTCAAATGGTAGCAGCAGAAGCAACAAAGTGGATGAATGAATCTTTAGAAAAAAACCAAAACAAAAATAATTACACAAAAACATCTTTGAAAAGTGGGGTGGGTGGGCAACCTACTCTCAGGCCCCTCCTCTGTCTCTCTTAGAAGCTTTCCTTCTCTCAATAAATTTTTCCTATTCTTAAAAAAATAATTACACAGATAATTAAAGAGATGATGAGCATAATGAAGGAAATGGTTAGTAAATCTGGGGTAGATAGAGATTTTAAAAATAGAGGAGCTTAGAAAAGATACAGAAACTATGAATGCCCAACATAGGAAAGAACTGGATTCCATAAAACAGTTTCAAATAAATATCCAGGAGATCAAAAATTCTACTAAAAATATGTGCATCAGAGTCAACACATGTGAAGAAAGAATATCAGATCTAGAAGACAGGGTTGTGGTTACTGATCATCAAATGAAAAAATTCTTAAAAATAGCAAGGGACCATGAAATCAATTGAAAAGCTGCTAGATGATGCAAAGAAGACTAATATGAAATTAATTAGTGTCAATGAAAATTAGAAGATGGCCTAAAAGACATAAAAAGCTTATTCACAGAAATAATAGCAGAAAATTTCCCAAGCATGGAAAAACAATTTGACATACAGAGAAGTGAGGTATATAAAGCTCCAAATAGCCATGATCAGACAAAAAGCACATAAAGGTATATAACAGCCAAGATTCCACAAATTCAACACAAGAAAAAAAATACTAAAAGCTGTTAGAGAAAAGAAACAAATCACCTATAAAGGAAAACCAATCAGAATCACAGCAGACTTCTCAACCAAACACTTAAATCAAAAAGAGCTTGTAGTATTTCAAGCCCCAAAAGAAAACAACCACCATCCCAGAATGATATACCCCATAAAGTTATCTTTCAAAATAGATTGAATTCAGGCGTAGTGGTGGATGCCTGTAGTCCCAGCACTCGGGCGGCTGAGGCAGGAGGATTTCCATGAGTTTGAGGCCAGGATGGACTATATAGTGAGTGAGTTCAAAGCCACCCTGAAATACATAGTGAGACCCTATCTCCAAAAAAATTGTTGGAGAAGTAAGATACTTCCATGGTAAAGAACACCTGAGGGACTGGGGATTTAGCTCAGTGGTTCTGTTGCCCACCTTGCAAGCACAAGGTTCTGAGTTCAATCCCCAGTACCAAAACAAACAAACAAACAGAAAAACAAAAAGACTCTGTCCTACATTTCTGTTTGCCGGGGATTTAGCTCAGTGGCTTTGCAGCCTGCTGCGCAAGTGCAAGGACCTGAGTTCGATCCCTATTACCAAAAAAAAAAGAACACCTGATGAAAGTCATGGCCACCAAACCAGCACTCCAAAAAGTTCTGAACAATATGCTACAAAAAGGCAATGAAGACAACAATTCCAAGAATCCCAGTAGAAGAAATCCACCAGGCAAGGCAAGCAATTAAATTGAAAGGAAAGAAAAGGAATCAACAACATGATAATAACATGTTGACAAGGACAAGTCAATATCTACCAGTTATAACCATAATCACCAATGGTTTTTCAATTCACCAATCAAAAGAAATAGATTAGCAGAATGGATTAAGAAATGAGATTCAACACTATGCTGCTTAAAAGAAACACGTTTAGCTCAAAAATAAACTCATAGACTGAAACTCAAAGGATGGAAAACAATACTTCATGCAACAGGAACTTGGAAAATAGCAAGGGTAGCTATTCTATCTGCAGACAAACTGGATTTCAAGCCAAGACTGATCAGGAAAAACAAAGAAGGTCACTACATACTTGTTAAGGGAACAATTCAAGAGTAAGAAATAACAATCATAAATATATATGCACCAAATACCAGCACACATAATTATATAAAACTAACACTAATGGATATGAAAAAATCAGATAAGCACTAATACAATTATAATGGGGAACAACAATACCCCACTGTCGCAAATAGACAGAATGATTAGATTTTAAAAATCTACAAATAAATATCAGAGCTGAACCAAACCTTTGAACAAATGAACTTAGTAGATATCTACAGAGTTTTCTTTCTTTCTTTCTTTCTTTTTTTTGGTACCAGGGATCGAACTTGGGACCTTGTGCTTGCAAGGCAGGTGCCGGAACCACTGAGCTAAATCCCTGGCCCATCTACAGAGTTTTCTACCCAACAACAAAAGAATATACATTCTTCTCAACAGCACACAAGACTTTCTCCAAAATAGACCACATACAAGCTCATAGAATATGCCTAAGTAAATGCAAAGGAATTAAATTATCCCATATGTATTATCAGATCACAGTGCAATGAAATTGGAAATTAATAGCACAATAAATCAGAAAAACTAGATAAACACATGGAAATTAAATAATACCCTCCTGAACAAACAATGGGTCACTTATGAAATTAAAGAAGAAATTAGACAGTTTTTACAACTAAACAATAATGTCAATATGACATACTGAAACTTATGTGATGCAATGAAAGCAGTCCTATGAGGTAAATTAATAGCACTGAATTCCCACATCAGAAAAACAAGGCAAGCTCAAATAACCAACCTAATGTTGAACCTAAAGTTTCTAGAAAAAGAAGGGCAAGTTGTACTCAAAGTGAGTACAAGGAAGGAAACTATAAAGATCAGAGCATAAATTAATGCAATTGAGGATAAGAAAACAATACAAAAATCAATGAATTAAAGAGTTGATTCTTTGAAAGATTAAATAAAATAGACAAACCCTTAGCCAATCTTATCAAAATAAGGAAATAAATGACCCAAATATATGCAATTAGGAATGAAAAGGGTGAAATCACAATGGATCCTGTAGAAATTCAGAAGATCATTAATACCTCTTTTAAGAACCTGTACTCGGGCTGAGGATTTAGCTCAGTGGTTCCGTTGCCTGCCTCACAAGCACAAGGATCCGAGTTTGATCCCCAGTACCAAAAAAAAAAAAGAAAAAGAAAAAAAAAAGAACCTGTACTCTAATAAGAAAACATTCAGAAAAAAATGAAAGATTCCTAGATACATATGAATTAACAAAGCTAAATTAAGAAGATAAAAATTCTAAAATATCCAATATCAGTTAATGAAAATGAAGAAGTAATATTTTTAAAACTGCAAAGAAGGAAAAGCCAAGGTTCTGATGGATTTATTGCTGAATTCTACAAGAACTTTAGAGAAGATATAATATGACTACTCCTCAAACTCTTTAATGAAACTGAAAGGAAGCTATAATCCCAAAAGTATTCTTGGAAACAAGCATTACCCTGATACTAAAACCAGAGAAGGATCCATTAAAAAAAAAAAAAAAAAGAATGACAGGCCAATTTCCATAATGAACAGAAATGTAAAAATCTTAAATAAAATACTGGCAAATACAAGGCAGAAAATCATCAAGAAGATTATACACAGGGCCAGGATTTAGCTCAGTGGCACCATACCTGCCTCAGAAGCACAAGGTCCTGAGTTCGATTCCTGGTACCACCGAAAAAAGATTATACACCACGACAAGTAAGATTTATTCCAGGGATGCAGGGAAGTTTCAACATATTCAAATCAAGAAATGTAATACACCATGTTAACAGAACCAAAGACAAAAACCACATGATCATCTCAATAGACACAGAAAAGTCATTTGACAAAGTCCAAGCCTCATTCATGATAAGAACCCTACAGATAATTGGAATAGAACATTTTATCTCAATCTGATGAAATCTCTCTATTACAAACCAACAGCCAACATCATACCAAATGGTCAAAAACTGAAATATTTCACTCTCAAATCAGGAACAAGACAAGGATCCCTAGTTCTGGAAACATTAGCCAGAGCAATTAGACAAGAAGGAATATGGATAGGAAAGGAAGAAATTAAATTATTGCCATTTTCTGATGACTTGATACTCTACATGGAAGACCCCCAAAACTCCACCAAAAGACCCCTAGAATTAATAACCAAATTAAGTAGTAGCAGAATACAAATTCAACATTCAAAAATCAGTAGTATTCCTGTACACTAATAACAAACTCACTGAGAGAGAAATTAGGGAAACAACACTTTACACAATAGCATCAAAAAATGAAATGCTTAGGAATTAATCTAATGAAGAAAGTGAAAGACCTTTACACTGAAAACTACAGTACTCTAAAAAAGGAGATCAGAGAAGATATCAGAAAATGGAAAGATATTCCCCTGTTCTTGGATAGGTAGAAACAATATAGAGAAAATGGCCATACTTCCAAAACTGTTACACAGATTAAGGCAATACTAATAACATACCTCACAGAACTAGAAAGAACAATTCTAAAACTCATATGGAACCAGAAGAGATACAGAATGGCAAAATAAATTCTGAGCAAAAGGGCAAGGCAGGGGACATCACTATCCCTGATTTGATGTTATAATATGAAGGTACCATGATAAAAACAGCGTGATACTGCCAAAAAACAGGCCCAGTGATCAATGGTACAGAACAGGAGATGCAGAAACAACTCCAAGCACACTTGCTTACCTTATCTTTGATAAAGAGCCCAAACACCTTCACTGGAAGAAAGCCTCTTTAATAAATGGTGCTAGAACCTGAAGTTGCATTTGACCCAGCTATTCCCTTCTAGGCATCTTCCCAAAAGAGTTAAAAGCACCATGCCACAGTGGCATACGCATACTTGTGTTTATAGCAGCACAGTCTATAATAGCTAAATTTTGGAAACAGCCCATATGCTCATCAACTGATGAATGAATATAGAAAATGTGGTGTTTATATACAATGGGGTACATTGTACTCCCTAAAGGAAAATAAACTTGAGTCATCTGTAGGTAAATGGATACACCACAAGACTATAATTTTAAGTGAAATAAATAAGACACACAAGTTTAAATATCACGTTTTCTCCTGTGTGAGAAACTCTAAGGGTAAACAAGGAGAAAAATGGAGGACAGATGTTGGGAAGTAGGAAGAACATGTTCATATGGGAAGGGGAACAAGGAAGGTGGAGTGGGGAAGGGAAGAAAGAGAAAGAGGATTTTTTTTTAATGGAAGGAAAAAATGGAAATAAAGCTTTTATAAATGGGAAGCAAAAGAAGAGTTGAAGGGAGGGAAGGGGAATGGGGAAAAAAGAAGAATTAAGATATATTATGTATAGGTACAAATTCCCAATAATGAATGTGAGCACTATGTATGGCAAATATGTAGAAAAAAAGTTTTAATGTTTGAAAAGAGAACTAGGCCAATCTCTCTAATGAACAGACACAGAAATTCTCAACAAGATAATGCCAAGCAACAGAATGCAATAAATCATCAAAAAATATCATACACCATGACCAAATAGACTTCATCCCTGGGATGCAAGTATGGCTGAACATATGCAAAACAATAAATGTAACTCATCACATAAACAGATCCAAGAACAAAAAATCACATAATTATCTCAAGATGCAAAAAAAAAGCCTTTGGCAAATTCCAACATCCATTCATGATTGAAATCCTGAAGAAAATATGTATAGAAGGATTTCATCTCAATCTGATAAAAGCCAGTTATGAAAAATCTACTGCCAACTTCATATTAAATGGGGAAAAATTGAAAGCTTTCCCTTTAAAATCAGGAACAAGACCAGGATGTCAACCATAACCACTCCTGTTTCACATAGTACTCAAAATATTAGGGAGAACAATTAACCAAGAGAAAGAAATAAAAGGATACATATAGGAAAGGAAGAAGTCAAAGTATCATTATTTGCAGAAGACATGATCCTCTACATACAAGACCCAAAATATTTCACTAACAAGAATTAAGTAGAGTAGCAGGATACAAATCAACAAATACAAATTCAAGGGAGTAGCAGGATTCAAAGTCAACAAACAAAAATTAATAGCATTCCTATATGTTAATAATGAACTCATTGAGAAAAATTAGGAAAACAATACCATTCTCAGTAGCATCAAGAAAAATTAGGGCCAGGGATTTAGCCCAGTGGTTCCGTCGCCTGCCTCGCAAGCGCAAGGACCCAAGTTTGATCCTCGGTACCAAAAAAAAGAAAAAAAAAGAAAAATTAAATACTCAGGTATTAACTAAGGAAGTGAAAGATCTCTACAATGAAAATTACATCACTTTAAATAAAGAAGTTTTAAGAGGACATCAGAAAATGGAAAAATATTCCATCTTCCTCTGGAATGGCAGAACAAATGTAGTCAAAATGGCTATACTTCCAAAAGTGATGTATATATTTAACGCAATCCCAATCTAAATACCAACAGCATTACTCATAGATCTAGAGAAAACAATTTAAAAGTTTATATGGTACCCAAAGAGACCCAGAATAGCAAAAGCAATTCTGGTTAACAATAGCAAAGCAGGAGACATCACAACCCCAGATTTGAAGTTATAGTACAAAGTTACAGTGATAAAAACAGCATGGTATGGGCACAAAAACAAATATGGATCCATGGAACAGAAGATAGGAAGCAGAAATATAGGAAGAATATAGGAAGCAGAATATAGGAAGCAACCCTGGGCTTAGTCAACTATTTAGTGTTTGACAAAAGGACTGAGAACATATACTGGAGGGAAGATGGAATCTTCAATAAATATTGCTGGGAAATTGGATATCCATATTGGATATATACATGGAGAAGCTTAAGTCTAGACCCATATATCTCACAACGTACTAAACTAAAATCAAAGTTGATGAAAGATCTAAGGTTAAAACAGAAATACTTAGTCTGCTGGAAGATAAAATAGGCAAAACTCCTGAAGACAGAAGTAAGCAAGGGCTTTCTGACAGAACTCCAATGGCGCAAGAAATAGTACCAAGAAGGCCAGGGATTTAGCTCAGTGGTGCTGCCACCTGCCTCGCAAGTGCAAGGACCTGAGTTTGATCCCCTGGTACCAAAAAAAAGAGAGAAAGAAATAGTACCAAGAATCAACAAATGGGATTGCATCAAATTAATGATTCTTTACATCAAAGGAAACCATCAACACAGTGAAGAGACAACCTAAAGAATAGGAAACAATTTTGCCAGCTATTCCTCAAACAGAGGGTTGACATCTAGAATATAAAAAGAACTATAAAAACAAAAAAAACCCAGACCTCAGAAATAAAAGACCCAGTCAAAAAATGGGCAACTGAAATAGACTTCTCAGAAGAAGTACAGATGGTCAATAAATATATGAAAAAAATGCTCAACACTGCTGGTCATTACAGAAATACCAATTAAAACAACACTGGCCCCTATCTCTGGCTTTCTGGTCGCTTCCAGGGCCAGAGCTCGCCAGCCTGTCTGGGGTACCGCCCAATCGCTCGCAGACGGGCTGGCCGCGGGAAGTCAACCAGTTCCGCAACAAGTACATCCAGCAGACTAAGCCCCTCACCCTGGAGCGCTCCATCAACCTGTACCCTCTTACCAATTACACTTTTGGTACAAAAGAGCCCCTCTGTGAAAAGGACAGCTCTGTTGCTGCCAGATTTCAGCGCATGAGGGAGGAATTTGATAGAATTGGAATGAGGAGGGCTGTAGAAGGGGTTCTGATTGTACATGAGCACCGGCTTCCCCATGTGTTACTCCTACAGCTGGGAACAACTTTCTTCAAATTACCTGGTGGTGAACTTAACCCAGGAGAAGATGAAGTTGAAGGACTAAAACGCTTAATGACAGAGACACTGGGTCGCCAGGATGGAGCCCTGCAAGACTGGGTCATTGATGACTGCACTGGTAACTAGTGGAGGCCAAATTTTGAGCCTCCGCAGTATCCATATATTCCTGCACATATTACAAAGCCTAAGGAACATAAGAAGTTGTTTCTGGTTCAGCTTCAAGAGAAAGCCTTGTTTGCAGTCCCTAAAAATTATAAGCTGGTAGCTGCACCATTGTTTGAATTGTATGACAATGTGCCAGGATATGGACCCATAATTTCCAGTCTTCCTCAGCTGTTGAGCAGGTTCAATTTTATATACAACTGAATTCCTGCGCAGAGGAGAAGAAAAAGAAGCCGTCTCTGTGAGCACAGCTATAAACAGTGTAGAAGAATAAACATGTTAGAAAAGTTTTTTTGGTGTTTATCCTTTTCCCAAACCCTAAATTTCCCCCTTTCCATTGTTTGAATAGTAAAGTTAATATGAAGAACTAGATAGTGATGCAAATAATGTAATGTTTACTTTTGGTTCTACTCATGCTTTTTTGTACAACATTAAAGAAAGTGAACTTCTACTTGTATTTTTTAAATTTCTCATTAAACTTTGAAAACTCAAAAAAAATAAATAAATAAAACAACACTGGAGGGGCCGGGGATTTAGCTCAGTGGTTCCGCTGCCTGCCTTGCAAGCGGGAAGTCCTGAGTTCGATCCCCGGTACCAAAAAAAACCCCCCAAAACAAAAAAACAACACTGGAATACCCTCTTGCTCTGGAAAGAATGGCTATCATCAAGAAACAACTAGGGCCTGAGATTTAGCTCAGTGGTGCCGACGCCTGCCTCATAAGCACGAGGCTCTGAGTTGGATCCCTGGTACACGCCCCCCCCCCAAAAACCCCAAAACCAATAACAAATATAGGTGAGGCTGTGGGGCAAAAGGAAACCTTCCACATTGTTGGTGGGAATGTAAACTACTACAACCATGATGGAGATTAGTATGGTAAATTCTCAAAAAACTAAAAATAGAGGGCTGTGGTGTTCACTCTTGCATGGTGGCCTGCCCTCATGTTGTATGTGTACTTCTTTTTCTACTTTTACTTGGCCCAAACTCACTCTGAAGAGCCTGATTCCCCCCCGCCCCATTAAGTTTATTGGTACATTTTCGGTATACAATACAGTTATATTCATCATTGGGATCTTGTACCATTACATGAGTCTCTTGGTTTTTTTTTTTTTTTTTTTTTTTTTTTTGGTACCAGGGATCAAACTCGGATCCTTCCGCTTGCAAGGCAAGTGGCGGAACCACTGAGCTAAATCCCCGGCCCCGGTTCTTATTTGTTTTCCCCTTCCCTTGCCCTCCCTTCACCCCTTCCCTATTTGCAAAGACCTTGTTTCCATTTTTTTTCCTCTTCTCATATTTTTTTCCTTTCTGAAGAGCCTGATTCTTTTCCTACCTTTAATAAAACTTTGCTTCCATTTGCACTTGTCTTGACCAATTTTTTTTTTGTGCAGGACAAAAAGAACCTAGAAACTACCTCCAGAAGGGGATGCCAGCACCCCAAAACCAAGTAACATTTTTGGCTTAGCCAGGCAGAACAGGTAAAGCCTTTGGCCATATTGTTTTTATTTTTGTTTTCGTTTTTCTCTCTCCCTAGGCTGAGGAATCTGGGAGGCTCCTCATGGTTCTGGGAACAATTTTCTGTTTTCCAGCATGTAGGATGGAGGGAGAATGATGGCCTCTGTGTTTTTCTTCCAGCCATAGGTGGCCTACAGGCCTGCTTGCAGTTTACCTCCCATTTTAAGAACTCCCAGAGAGCCTGTCACTAACCCAGTTGTAGAACAGATTGTTCAGGTATCAAGTGTGAGACCTAGAATTTAGAATGACTTTATCTCATGGTTCTGTTCACCATGATATTTTGCTCAGCTTTCTCACTCTTTTGAGGAAAAATACCTGTTGATAACTTGGTACCTGCCTAAGTAGCCTATTCCAGTTTACTCCTTTTTCTGCTCAAAGTCTCATCTCTGCTTTCCCCCTACATGGACTTTTCTTCCTCAGGGTATTATTTAATCCTAGTTAGTTCACCTCTTCACCATTATGGTTTGTCACATGAATTAGCCAAGTGGGTTCCACCACCTTTGTTTTCCTCATGATCACTGGAAAGTCTCACACTTGTAGATAAGAGCTAAGCCTCCAATTGCAAGAAACACATGGGCTTTCCCCCTCTTTTCTTTTGAATTAGGCTAGACGCCCTACCTTGTTTCTTCCAATAAAATTCAGGTAAGTTAGAAACATGTGCCTGACAGCCTAAGTAGAACAAAGAACCACCAGTAATGGTTGGGTCAAGTGACTGAGTCAAAGGTAACCATCATTATTCTTAGGATTTAAATTTTTTTTCTTAAAAAAGAGGTTTCCATCTCTACTGCTTTAAACAAAGTACCAAAGTTTTTATTATCAGGGTAAATGCAAGAGATATTGTTACCAAGTGTAGCCACCCTGCTTAGGTAGAGCCATCGTGAGACAGGAGATTAGGGTATGGCAAAGCTAACTGGGGAAGTAGCAAAATCCCAGGACACATGTGCAGAACAGAACTCAAAGCACTGCACATGGACTTCTTGTGAGAGTTCAAGCAAGTTTTCGATAGGATGGCCCAGACCTGATATTAGCCTGAGGCATGGGTGATTCAAAAAGGACAGTCCGCATTGAGTTTTGGCCACTGTATTCACTCTTGCATGGTGGCCCAACCTCATGCTGTAGGGTGTACTTCTTTTCCTACTTTTACTTGCCCCAATCTTGCTCTGTGTGCCTGTTTCTTTTCTTATCTTTAATAAAACTTTGCTACCATTAAGAAAAACTAAAAATAGAAATTCCAGTCAACCCAGCTATTCCCCTTCTAGGAATCTTCCTGAAAGAGTTAAAGTCATCATATTACAGGGATATATACACACCCATGTTTATAGCAGCATAATTCACAATGGCTTAATCTAGAAAACAGCCTATATGCCCATCAACAGATGAATAGATAAAGAAAATATGGTGATAGAGACCAGGGATTTAGCTCAGTGGTTTCGTCACCTGCTGTGAAAGTGCAAGGGCCTGAGTTTGACCCCCGATACTAAAAAAAAAAAAAAAGAAAATGTGGTGCTTATACTCACTGGAGTATCACTCTGCCATAAAGAAGGATAAGCTTGAACCATTTGCAGTAAATGGAAGCATCTCAAGACCACAATGTTAAGTGAAATAAATCAGACTCACAAGTTTAAATATCACCTGGTGTCTCTTATATAAGAAACCTCAAATATAAATAAAGAACAAAATAATGGATAGATAATAGGAAGTAGGGGATGTGAGGGTGATCTGGCTGCAACATCTGCTACCCCATTGATCACCAGGGTTGATTTGGCTGATAGGGCTTGCTAGGTGGTTGTCCCTTTCCCCCTTCACCACTCCATGTGCATCCCTCCTGAAGCTGCATGCTGTATGGAAGAGGGTAATCACCCCCAATAGAGGAGGACCATTTCCTCAGTCAAGGGTACACAAGCAGCTGCATTCCCCTGCTAGAACCTCCAAACAAGCTCTCAAGATAATAGGAAGTAGGGAGATCTTTTTCAAACAAGAAAGCGGACAAGAGATGAAGGAAAGGCAAAAGGAAGATAGGGAAAAGGAGTTTTTTTAAAAAAGAGTGAATCAAAGAAAAAAGAAAAAACAGAGCTTTTTCAAATAAGAAAGAGAACAAGAGTTGGAAGGAGCAGGGAGAGATGGAAGCAGACGAGGACAAAAAAGAATTAATATGTGTTATGTATATGTACAAACTCGACACAGTAAATGTAATCATTATATGCTGCAAACATGTACTAATAAAAAATAATAATAAAAGAAAAATAAAAACAAACAAAACCAAGAAGCTTAAGAAGCTCCAAGGAGGATAAATTCAAAGAGACCCACACTGAGATATATTTAAATCAAAATATTCAAAGATAAATTTAAAAAATTTTTAAATATAGAGAAGGAATCCATCACATAAAGAGATTCCTGATAAGACTATAAGCAAATTTCTCAACAAAATTCTTGTGGGCCAGAAGTCAGTGGTATAAATATATTTAAAGTGCTGAAAGTAAAAACCTGTAAACCCAGAATTTTGTATCCAGCAAAACTGTCTTTCAAAAAACAAGGAAAAAATTAAGGCATTTCCAAATAAATGAAAGCTGAGGGAGTTCATATAATAGGAATCCTTTAAGTTGAAAAAAACCAGCACTAGACAGTAACTTGAAGACATAGTACTTGATGCAAATACAAAGTACTTCAGTAAAAGTAAATATATAGACAAATATAAAATCCAGTACAATTGTAATTTTGGTTTGTAACTACACTTATGGGATGGTGAGCACATTGGTGTGCTAGGAGGGTGGTATACCTAGAAAGGACATAGAAGCTCCACATCCCTCATCTCCTACAGTACACATGGATCTAAGTTTCTCTTCAACTGACTGTTCCTAAGTTGGAGCCTTTAATGTAAAACTGTAATAACAAGATGGTTTCCTGAGTTCTGTGGGTCATTTAGCAAATTATCAAACCTGGGGAGCAGTTAATAGGAACTCCTCCAGAATTTTTAGTCAGTTTGGTAGATCTACAAGTAGACTGGGGGTCCCACTTATGGGTGTGTCTGAAGTGTGGGTAGTCCAGTGGCACTGAGCCCTTAACCTGTAATGTCCTAAGTTCACGTCTTAGCTCTGCATGGTAGCTATGTGATCTTGACAAGTAGCCCAGCCTCTGAGCATCAGTTTTCCTACTGGTTAATGGGAATAGTAGTGATAATTATGTCATAGGATTGTTCTGAGTCATGAGAGATGATGTGCTAAGCATAATACCAGCAAAATGCTCAATAGATCTTAGCTATAATTTTAATAATTTTATTATCTTTTTGCCAGCCCACCTAGTGCTAAACCTAAACATAGATAATATTCTAGGTAAATAACATTCTAAGCAAATATTCCAGGTAAATATTTGTACCTGTTTCTCCTGCCATGAAATAGGAAACAGAATTCCTTTCTCAAAACATACACAAATCTGAAAAATGAAAAAAACCAGAAATTTAAAAAAATGGAAAAATGAATGAGAACTACAAAGTGTAAGGTCTTGTGGTACTGTGCAATTATTTTTCTTCTAAGTTTGTAGGTTCAAAAGCTACTTTTGAAACTTCTCTAGCTGAAAGGTTCTGAGGCTTTATGAAGAAAATATCTGAGCAATTTGACACATAATCCCCATGGATATATTGATTTACGCCTTTGCTGGATATTTTATCTGTGTTTTAGGGCACTCAATAGTTAAATGAGTTTGTTGCTAAGAATCCTCTCTCATTAGTCCCTTGGCTGCTGCTGAAATCATTCCCAAACATCTTCCTCAGCAGAAGTAAAAGTTTAAGAGTCCTAATATCACTGGAAGATGAGGAAACAAGAAATCAGGGAATATGGGGCAACAACCATGTTCTGAAATTGCTCTTTCTCCCTTTTTTCTTTCCCAGTACTGAAGATTGAACCCAGCACTTTCACAATGAGGTGCACTCTAGTCCTTTTTAAAAATTTTGACAAAGAGTCTTGCTAAATTGCTAAATTGCCCAGACTGGGCTCAAACTCAAGATCCTCTTGCCTTGGCCTCCTAGAGCTCTGGAACTAAGGGCATGCACCACCACGACTAGCTCTCCTCTGCGTTTTCACTCCTTCTTCAGTACTACCTGGATTTAGTTGAGTTGGCAGATAAGACCAAAGTGTACAGTGAATGAATAGTAAATACTTTTGTGAAGTGTCTTTACTCAGCTTCAATCTCCATAAGTTACATAAACATTGAATTGCCAAATATCTGTAGTATCATAAGCTTTTCTTCCTTCCTTCTTTGTTTTCTTTCTTTTTTCAATATTGAGGATTGAAACCACAGCCCTGTGGTAAGCTGCCCTTAAATTTTTTTTTTTAATTTTGAAAGGAAAGCTTTTACTTTTATTTAAAATCTTCAGTACATAATAAGCCTAGCCAGGCATGGTGACACACATCTATAATTCCAGCACTTGAGAAGCTGAGCCAGGAGGATCGCCATGAGTTCAAGGCCAGCCTGGACTAGGTAGTGAGACCCTGTCTCAAAAAAACAAACAATGGGGCCGGGGATTTAGCTCAGTGGTTCCGGCGCCTGCCTTGCAAGTGCAAGGTCCTGAGTTCAATCCCCCGTACCAAAAAAAAAAAAAAATTAAAAAAAATAAAACAATAAACTTCATCCAAGAACTTTCACTGAAGATTGTTCTTTTTCTTTGAAAGTATAAATGTACACTTTCTTATTTATTAGCATTAAGTAGTAAGGCATACTCATGTAAGTGTTAGAAGAAAGCTAAGATCTGTACTGAGCAAAGAGCAAAATTGAAGATAATATAGAACTGCTGGGTGTGTGGGTGCACACCTGTAATCCCAGCACTTGGAAGGCTGAGGCAAGAGGATCATTCCCAGTTCACGGCCAACCTGGGCTACATAGAGACGCTGTCTCTAGTATGTAAATACTAATCATTAAATATATTGTTTTGGGTTTTTTTGGTACCAGGGATCGAACTTGGGTCCTCGCGCTTGCAAGGCAAGCGATGGAACCACTGAGCTAAATCCCCCGCCCACATACATTGTTTTTTGATTGACTTGTGTATATAAAATTTTGGAAGACAAAAGCCCACAATTTTTAGCTAAAACTTTACATGATAAAGGGAAGGGAGGCTAGGTGCAAAGCTCAGGGCTTAGCATGTGGCGGGCCCTGGGTTCATGTCTCCCAGAAAAAACTTGAATTGGACCTTGAGATATATATCTGTAATCTCAGCACTTAGAAGACCTTATAGAATTTACTGCCTCATTTGTCTAACAAAAATTTAACGAGCTAGGTATTGGGGATGCATATCTTATCACTCACACCTTCATCTGGCCAACATTAAACCCTGATGCCTTAGTTCATGTTCATGCACATTGAGCCCCTCAATTCTATCCTCTGTGCAGCAGAATTTAAGGCACAAATCTGAATTTTTAAAAAATTTTGAAATGGTGTCTTCCTTAGATGCCCAGACTGGCCTTGAACTCATGATTTTCCTGCCTCAGCCTTTCAAGTAGTTGAAATTATAGGAGTACACTATTGCACCTATTTTAAAATTTTAAAATTATACATATTTATGGGATATAGCATGATAATTTTATACATGTAGACAATCCATTATAATCAAATCAGTGTAATTAGCATTTCCATCTCCTTAAATATTTATTATTTCCTTGCATGGGGAAAACTCTTCTCTAATTCTTTAAAAAATACATAATAGGGGGCCAGGGATTTAGCTCAGCAGCATAGCATCTGCCCAGCAAGAGTGAGATCCTGAGTTCGATCCTTGGTACAAAAAAAAAAAAACAAAAAAACCCCTCATATATATATAGGGCCTGGGATGTAGCTCAGTGGTACCATGCCTGCCTGGAAAGCACAAGGTCCTGAGTTCAATCCCTGGTACCGGAAAATAAATTAAAAAATAAAAAATATATAATAAATCATTATAAACTATAATTATCCTACTGTGCTATAAAACACTAGAATTTATTCTTCCTATCTAACTATATTTTGGTAGCTGTTCTCAGACATCCCTCTATCTCTTCTCCCTGTGACGCTTCCTAGTCTCTATTGACCACTATACTACTCTCCCTTTTTTGTTTTGTTTTTTGGAAGTTAGAGAAGCATTTATTTATTGGAAATATAAGGCAAAAGATAAGCCAGGTGTAAGCACAGGTCTGTAGTTCCAACACTTGGGAGGCTGAGGCAGGAGGAATGCTACAAGTTCAAGGCCACTCTGGGCTACATAGCGATAATAATACAGATAGCTAAGTTAGGTAGAAATATTATAGGCAGTCAGATAGGGCTAGGTCCTTGAGGAATCAGTGCAGTAGATGAGAACACATCACAACTGTGGCTGGATAAGCATCTGTTGAAGGCCAGGCCTGGATAAAGATGGAATGACCAAGCCTATATGCCTCTCCATGGGATAAACAATAACTTGAAGATTATACTTACCTGGTCCAATAAAGTCTAGATAGACATCAATCACCCAAGTGGGTGGCCAGGACCTCCTACTCCTTCCCTTCCTAAAAAGGTCTTTATTCTTTCCATCTACATTTGCTATATGACCTGCTTCCCCATTGGATCAATATTACCTAACTGGCTATACTTGTAATCTTATTGGTTGATCATAGTTTTAACCCATATTCTACCCACCTCATGATTTTGCTCTGTAAAACATCCTTTGAGAAGTGGGCTCATTGGCAACGTACTTTCAGGTCCCCTTCCTATCTCTCAGAAGCTATTTCTCTCAATGAATTTTCCTATTCTTAATTTCTATTGTTCCTTGGAATTCATTCTTCAATTTTGGAGAACACAAACTTGGGGTATCTGACATCTAACAGGTTGAGAGTTACACTTATTTCCCTATATCACAGTGACAGTTATCACATCTTGTGATCATGTGTTTGTATTTTGCATGTGATAATCTAACTGATGTCTGTTTTTGCTGAGAAACCGTTCACCAACTCCCAAAAACAAGGGCAGGGGATTTAGCTCAATGGCACCATGCCTCCCTAGTAAGTGCAAGGTCCTAAGTTCCATTCCCAGTACCAAAAATTTAAAAAATAAATAAATAAATAAGCAAATATCACTATTCTGAATTATGATTGTGCACTAATTTAGAAGATGAAGAAGAAGAGGAGGAGGAGGAAGAAGAGGAGGAGGAAGAAGAGGAAGGGGAAGAGGAAGAGGAGGAGGAAGAAGAGGAAGAAGAAGAGAGAGAAAGAAAAGAGAAAAAAAAGAATGTCAGTTCTGAGCAGGAAGGAAGGGATGGGAACTCAACAGTCTAAGCAGGTTTATTTCTAAATCTGAGAGGGATCTCCCTATTCAACCAGAACAGAGAAAGTGTCTCTTACAAGCTAAGAGGCTTTTAAAAATAGCATTTGTTGGCAGGCTTTTGAAGGGGTGGGCCATTGAAATGAAGGGCTTGTAGCTTGCTGATATGTCATCTGTGACCTACTGACATGTCTTCTGGGGACTGCTCATGACCTAAGTAAAATGAAAGCTACCTTTCTCTAATGGTGGTGGCGGGGATGTGATGAGTGCTCATTTAAACTGGTGATGTTCCTGTCGTGGCTTTATCAAGTTCAGTGTAGACAGGGACAGTCCGTTTAACTTCTCCATGTTCCAGAACTTAGTCCACTGCCTGGTACACGGTAGGTACCTAACAAAAACCTGTTGAATTAAGAAATGAAGATAGGTATGTCTAGCAAACATACAACTACCCTGAATGTGTGGGTGGATGGGTGTTTATTGTATATTTGAAGCTTTCCTTTAGCTCACAGGGAAGACATTCATGATCATTTCTACCAGATTTTATCTTTAATCTTTAGAATCCTGTTTGTGCCCCACCTCCACCTGGTCTAGAGAGCAAAATAAAGGCAAAGCTCATACTATTACCACCATTATCATTACAAATACTAACCAGAAAGGTTTTTTTCAATAAAAGCATTTAATTGAAGGATGCATTTTTTCTAAAAGAATGAAGCTAACAGTTGTTTATAGTGTATATAATTTTTATAAACCAGAAGTCAGTACCTTTTTTTTCTATCCTGCTCAGTTATTAGCTTTATTTTATTTATGTAATAATTTTATTGATTATAGAATATATTTTAAAATCATCTAATTTACATGATCTGTCTGTGAGGCAGGAGATTAAGGTACAGCCAACCAGCGGGGCAAATAGGTGTAACCTGCCAATCATGGAGATCCAGGAGACCTGCACCTAAGCCCTATACCTGGAACCAAGGAGAAAGTGCTCTCGGTGTGTTCCGCGCAACTGGGGACCTCGGTAGGGTGTGGGCAGACCTGCCTGTCTGCAGCAAGGTGATTCAGCGTCTTCCGTGCGACTCAGGACCTCGGTAGGGCGTGCACAGATCTGCCTGTCTGCAGCGGGCTGATTCGGCGTGTTCTGTGCGACTCAGGACCTAGAGTTGACTGAATGTTGGAAGAGCTGGCTATGTTTGATCTCCTGTTTCTTCATCTGTTGATGGTGTGTTAATTTGGACCAAAAAGGGCTTCAAAATCCCTAAAGGATCTTTCTTTGCTGTTTTGCCGTTGTTGAATGGTGTCCTAAGGGCCCCAAATGGGGGAGCCAATCTAGACTTCCTGGAAGATGAAGGGCCCTGTGGAGAAGATCCAAGGCACTTCATCGGAGGCCCAGCAACCATGTAGCAGTTAATTACTATATCTTGTGATAATCACAAAGGTTGTAGAAATTTGCCATAATAACCTAAGACCTCTCATGTGAATCACTTTCTCCATAAACAGAAAGACAAGCATCCCAAACCCTAAAAAACAAACAAACCAAAGCAAAACTTCAGCAAAGTCCATTGTGATATCTGCTTTAGTGAAGAGGGTAAGAGTTTCCATTTTATACTCAAAGGAAAATTAAACTTCATATTTAGGAAGGAAATTTAGCAAGGAACAGCCTCACAGAGATAGGCCCAGGAAGAAGGCAGGCCATGAAGGCATAAGAAGAGAATTTGAAAAAAACTTTGGGAGAGACATCTTGGTTTGCCACAGACCATGAGATTGGATGAGGTTTTAAAAAAAATAATGTGGGTGGTGTGGTCTGAGAGAAATGTTCCTAATTAGCATATAAGAAACATTATATTCTTATAATTATTATTTATCTTAACTGAGGCTGCAATAACAAAATACAGTAGATTGGTTGGCTTAAACAACAGACCCTTACTGCTCACAGTTGTGGATGCTGGGAAGTCCACCGTCAAGGTGCTGGCTGATTGGGTTCTTGGTGTGGGCCTCCCCTTGGCGGGCAGTGAGCCCTTCTCTGGGGACCTCCATGTGCTGAAAAGAGGAAACTCTGGTGTTCCTTATCAAAAGAGTACTACTTTCATCATGGGGTTTTTACCATCATAACGTCTTCTAAACCTAATTCCATATGAAGGCCTTCCCTTCTTATAACAGCACATTATAAGCAAAGACTTCAACACATGAATTTTGAGGAAACACAAACATTTAGTCCATCACACAGTTGTTATTGTTTGAGCATTGTTGTACCATTGTTAATAGTAGAGCCAGTGTAAGGAATTATAAAGCAGTGGTGATATAATCAGTAGAGTGACTAAAATCAGTCACCATGTAATTAAAATCTGTCCATTATTTTTCCATAAAGTGTCCATGTTTCAGTGCCTTCCTACATAAAATAAAATCATAACTTCTCTCATAAGTTCATAGGAAAAACTAAGGTAAATAAAATATGTAAAGTGCTTAGTACCAATATAAGGAGATAATAAATGCTCATTAAATTATTTTATAACTATGATTCTTATTTATCAAGAAATTCTCAATATAAATCTAATTCCTACTCAAATCTACTTAACTTGAAACTTTTTTTGTCTCAGTAATATTTTCATTAGGAACTGCTTAGATATTGTCCTAAAGTTGAGATTAAAACCCCAGCTGCACAGTACATGTGTGTTGTAATTAATCCATGGACGTTCTGAAATAACAGTGTTAAAGAAGTTTCTGAGTCAAAGAGGAAGAAATAGCTTCACTTGCCTTTGTGCAAGGCAAGTGAGACTAAACACAAGGTGATAAATAATGTTGCCAGAAATTCAGGAACTAGGAAGCAGGTTAGAATAAAGACAATAAAAGAACTGTGGGCAAATGATTTAGAATGGATACTATGAATTGTGAGTGCTTGTCTGCTACAGATTTCTCTTGTTATGTAACACATTATTTTTAACAAAAATTTTGGCTTAAAAATAACAAGTGTTTACTATCAGAAATCCAGAAACAGGGTATGTTGTTTGTTCTAGAGTACGATGTCTCATGATAATGCAGTGCTATGGTCTAGATTAGAAGGATTTACTGGGCAGAGGAGCTCAGCCAGTCCCAGAATCCAGAAGGAAGCTCCCTGCCTCCATTCCAGGCTTCTAGGTCAGAGAAGCTCAGCTGGTCCCAGCACCCAGAAGGAAGCTCCCTGCCTCCATTCCAGGCTCCTAGGGCGGAGAAGGTGAGCCAGTCCCAGCACCTGGAAGGAAGCTCCCCCGCTGCCATCCCAAGCTCCTAGGGCAGAGGTGAGTCCTGTGGGCGCCAGAAGCACCCCCTCCTGTGGAAATGAGAAGACACATAAACAAGTCTCAAAAACACACTTCTGGATCACCTGCAGCAACCCCAAAGGGAAACAAGATGGAACAATCTGATACTCAACCACCTGGACTCTCTGAACTGGCAACAAAAGAGGATCTGGGAAAAATGAAATCAGAAATAA
>NW_004624914.1:444018-469917 GCF_000247695.1 Heterocephalus glaber
GATTTTTGTAATATGCTTTCTATATCCTTTTAAATTCTGTAAAATCTGTGGTATTGTCTCCTAGACCTTAATATTGTAATTTTAAAAATGTATAACTGATATTGTGTAACAGGAAGAAAAGGTCTAAAAGACCAGGGGAATTGAGAGGGGTAGGGGAAGGGAAAAAAGGGAAAGGAAAAAATATGAGAAGAGGAAAAAAAATAGAAACAAGGTCTTTGGAAATAGGGAAGGGTGGACAGGGTAAAGGGAGGGCAAGCGAAGGGGAAACAAAATAAGAACCAAGAGACTCATGTAAAGGTACAAGATCCCAATGATGAATGTAACTGTTTTTTTTTTACCAAAAATGTACTAATAAACTTAATGGGAAAAAAAAAAAAAAGAAAGTGCTCTCTTCAATTCTTTTCATGAGAACTCAGGCAGGTTTTTGATGGGACAGCCTAGACCTGAGGAGTGGGGGATACAAAAGAAGGCCAACATTAAGTTCTTGGCCACTGTGTTCTTTTTTCTTAAATAAACGTCCTTTGCTTTTATTCTCTTTTGTTTATCTTAACATTTGATCATCTGAGACACATTTATATCCTAAATATCTCTTTTCTAATAGCAAAACATTTATTGGTACATTTTTAGATGCACCTAATGACAACACTCGTAATAGGAAATTTACACATGATACCTCTCGAGTCTTTTATTCTCATTCCCTTCTCCTCTCAAGCTCACCTCCCCTCTCTATGTACAAAAGCTTTGTTTCCATTTTTCAATTCTATTTTCACTTTTTCCTTGTCCCTCCCTTCCTTTCTCCCTCCCCTCTCCCCTGTTGCCTTTCCCATTTGAACATTTTCTTCCATTTCCCAGTATCTATTATACATTTTATATATTTCACTTTTGGTTTCTCACACCAGAGAAACAACGAGGTATTTAAACATGTGTCGGGTTTATTTCACTTAAGAGTATGGTCTCAAGGTGCATCCATTAGCTAGAAATATCTCAAGCTTATCCTCCTTTATGGCACAGCAATATATATATATAGCTAAATATTGGAGCTATTACAAACTGTGCCGCTATAAATATGGATGTGCATATATCACTATGGAAGGAAGCTTTTAATTCTTTTGGGAAGATACCAAGAAGGGGAATAGCTGGGTCGAATGGAGCCTCTAGTTTTAGATTTTTGAGAAATCTCCACCCTGATTTCCACAGTGGTTGCACCAGTCTACACTCCAACTAGCGGTGGAGAAAGGGTTCCTTTTTCCCCACAGCCCTTCCAGCGTTTGTTATTTGTTGATTTCTTTCTTTCTTTTTTTTTTTTTGTGAGGCAGGCAGCGGCACCACTGAGATAAATCCCCGGCCTTATTGATTTCTTTTTCTTTGGTATTGGGGATCAAACTCTGGACCTTGCACTTGCGAGGTAGGCAGTGGAACCACTGAACTAAATCCCTGGCCCCCTGCTGATTTCTTGATAATAGCTATTCTTTCTGGAATGAGATGCACTCTCACAGTTATTTTAAACTGCATTTCTTGAAACACAAATGATGTTGAACATTTTTTCATATATTTATTTGCTGTTTCTACTTCTTCATCTGAGAAGTGTCTATTCGTGTCAGATGCCCATTTTTGGATTGGATCTTTAAATTTGGGGTGTCTGCTTTTTTTGAGTACTTTATATAATCTACTCTGTATTCTTTTTTGGTACTGGGACTGAAACTCAGGACTTTGTGCTTGCCAGGCAGGCATGGTGCCACTGAGCTACATCCCCGGTCCTAAAGAGTAATTGTACTGACAAATTTATCTTCCTTGCAACATCTTTTTTTTTTTTTTTTTTTTTGCTACTGGGGATCAAACTCAGGACCTTCCACTTGTGAGGCAGGCGGCAGCACCACTGAGCTAAATTCCCAGCCCATATATTCTAGATAGTAGTCCTTTGCCTGAGGAATAGCAGACAAAAATTTTTTCCCACACTGTTGGTTGTCCCTTCATTCTGTTGGTGATTTCTTTGCTGTGCAATGGCTTTTGAATAAGATGAGATCTCAGTTGTTGATTCTTTGTAGTATTTCCCATGTAGTCTGGGTTTCCTTCATGAAATCTTTGCCTACTCCTAAGGCCTCAAGCATTCTACCTATTCTCTTTTTTTAGGAGATTTAGTGTTTCTGTTTTGATATTTAGATTTTTGATCCATTTTGATTTTAGGTTAGTGCATGGTGAAAGATATGGATCTAGTTTCAATCTTTGGCACATGGAAAGTCAGTTTTTCCCAACACAATTAATTAAAGAAGATATCTTTCTTCCAGTGAAAGGTGTTTGGCCCCTTTGTCAAAGATAAGGTAACTGAGTAGGTCTGGAGTTATTTCTGCATCTTCTAAACTGTTCCACTGATCCTCATGTGTGGTTTGCTTTTTGTTTTGTTTTGGGGCAGTACCATACTGTTTTTATCACAGTAGCTTTGTAGTATAATTTCAGATCAGAGATTGTGATGCCCCTTGCTTTGCCTTTGTTGCCCAGGATTGCCTTTGCTATTCTAGGTCTCTTCTGATTCCCACTGAATTTTAGGATTGTTTTTTTCTAACTCTGTGTGATAGGCTGTTGGAATTTTGATTGAGATTGCATTAAATCTGTATAACAATTTTAGAAATATGGTCATTTTCACTATATTTGTTCTTCCTATCCAAGAACAAAGGATATCTTTCTATTTTCTGATGTCTTCTTTTTCAAAGTACTATAGTATTCAATGTAGAGGTCTTTTACTTCCTTCATTAGATTGATTCTTAAGTATTTAAATTTTTGGATGCTATAGTAAAAGGCATTGTTTCTCTAATTTCTCTCTCAGTGAGTTTGTTATTCGTGTACAGGAAGGCTATTGATTTTTGAGTGTTGATTTGTATCCAGCTGTGCAACTGAATTTGGTTATCAAATCTAGAAGTCTTTTGGTGGAGTTTTTGGGGTCATCTATGTAAAGTATCATATCATCTGCAAATAATGATAATTTAACTTCTTTCTTTCCTTTCCTTTCTCCTTTTATTTCTTTCTCTTGTCTAATTCCTCTGGCTACTGTTTCCAGAATTATATTGAACAAGAGTGATAACTGTGGGCATCCTTGTCTTGCTTCTGAAATATGAGTGAAAGTTTTCAGTTTTTGTCCATTCAGTAGAATGTTGGCTGTTGGTTTGTTGTAGATGGCTTTTATCAGATTGAGATAAAGACTATCTATTCCAATTTTCTGTAGGGTTTTTATCATGAATGGTTGTTGGATCTTGTCAAAAGCTTCTTTGCATCTATTGAGAGAGGATCATATGGTTTTTGTCTTTGGCTCTGTTAATATAGTGTAGGACATTTATTGATTTGTGTATGTTGAACCATCCCTGCAGCCTTAGGACAAACCCAACTTGGTCATGGTGTATAATCTTCTTGATTATTTGCTGCATTCTGTTTGCCAGTATGTAATTGATGATTTTTGCATCTATGCGCAGTAGGGAGATTGGCCTGTAGTTCTCTCTTTTGGTTGGATCCTTCTCTGGTTTTGGTATCAGGGTTACACTTGCTTCCAGGGATGAATTCAGGAGTATTGCTTACTTTTCAATTTCGTTAAAGAGTTTGAGAAGTAGCAACATTATGTCTTGTCTAAATTTCTTGTAGAATTCAGCAGTGAATCTGTCAGGGTCTGGGCTTTTCTTTGTTGGTAGGTTTTATAACTACATCTTTAATTTCATTGGCTGATATTGGTTTTTTAGAATTTTATATCTTCTTGATTCAGTTTTCATTATTCATATGTATCTAGGAATCTGTCTATTTCTTCCATATTTTTCATCTTATTAGAATATAGGTTCTCAAAGTAGGTATTGATGATCTGGATTTCTGCAGGGTCTGTGATGATTTCACCCTTTTCATTACTAATTACATAGATTTGAGTCTTTCCTTTTTTTGATAAGGTTGGCTGAGGTTTTATCAATTTTATTTAATCTTTCAAAGAACCAACTCTTGATTCATTGATTCTTTGTATTGTTTTTCCTGATATATTCCTGATATATTTCCTGATATATTCCTTTGTATTCTGTTTTCCTGATATGGTTATTCAATGCTTTAAATTTCCCTCATAGAACTGCTTTCATTGTGTTCCATAAGTTCTGGTATGTTGTATTGTCTTTATTGTTTAATTGTATAAACTGTTTGATTTCTTCTTTAATTTTATCTGTGACCCATTGGTTGTTTAGGAGGGTGTTATTTAATTTCCATATATTTATGAAGTTCTTGTGGATTTTTTAGCCATTGATTTCCAATTTCATTGCATTGTGGTCTGATAATATGCATGGGATAATACCAATTTCTTTGAATTTACTTAAGTATGTTCTATGAGCTAGTATGTGGTCTGATTTGGAGAACATCCTGTGTGCAGCTGAGAAGAATGTGTTCTGATGTTGTAGGGTGGAACATTCTGTAAACATGTACCAAGTCCATTTGTTCAAAAGTTTAGTTCAGTTCAATATTTCATTGTTAAATTTTTGTCTGGTTGATCTGTCTATTTGTGACAGTGGGGTACTGAGGTCCCCCATTATAACTGTATTACTGTTTATATGATTTTCATGTCCATTAATATTTATTTTAGTTATAGTTTTAGTTATAGTTGCATGCATTGCTATTTGGTGCACATATATTTATGATTATTATCTCTTACTCTTGGATTGTTCCCTTTACAAGGAGTAATGGCTTTCTTCGTCTCTCTTAATCAGTCTTGGCTTGAAATCTGCTTTGTCTGAAAATAGATTACCTATACCCACTTTTCTGGGTTCCTGTCCCATGTGATATTGTTTTCTATCCTTTGACTTTCAGTCTATGAATTTCTTTTTGAATTGAATATGTTTTTTGTGTGCAGGATATTGTTGAATCTTGATTCTTGATTCATTCTGTCATGCTGTTTCTTTTGATAGGTGAATTGAGACTATTAACATCAATGGTTATAACGATGTTTATTGTCGTATCTCTCTCATGTTATTTTCCTGTTGTTGGTTTCTTTTTTTCCTTTTCTATTTAATTTCTTGCCTTCCCTGGTGGATTCATTCTGCTGGGGTTCGTGGAGTTGTAATCCTTGTTGTCTATTTCTTTTTTTGTTTTTGTTTTTATTTTTGTGGTTTTTTTTTCTTGTTGTCTATTTCTAGAATATTGTTCAGAGTACTTTGGAGTGCTGGTTCGGTGGTCATGAATTTCTTCAGGTGTTCTTTGTCATTGGAAGTATTTTATTTCTGCATCACTTTTGAAAGATAATTTTTCAGGGTACATCAATCTGGTTTGGAGCTTGTTTTCCTTTAGGGCTTGAAATAGTTCATGCCAAGCTTTCCTTGAGTTAAGGGTTTGTATTGAGAAGTCTACTATAATTCTGATGGGCTTTTCCTTATAGGTTATTTGTTCCTATTCTCTAACATCTTTCTTGCTTTCTTTTTTTGTTTGTTTGTTTGGTACTGGGGATAGAACTCAGGACCTTGTGCTTGGGAGGCAGGCGGCAGAACCACTGAGCTAAATCCCCAGCCCTCTCTAACATCTTTTGATATTTTGCTCTTGTGTTGAATTCCTGGGATCTTGACCATTATATACCTTGAGAAAGTTTTTTTAGACATGGCTAATTGGAGTCCTGTATGCCTCATTAATTTGTATGTAAAATTCTTTTTCCCTGTTTGGGAAGTTTTCTGCCATTATGTCTGTGAACAGGTTTTTTTATGTCATTTGTACTATCTCTTACTTTTTTATTGACTCTGATCAGTCTTATGTTATTCTTTGCACCATTTTTCAGCTGCTGGAATGATGTCCTCATGGTCCCTTGCTATTTTTTAGAAATTTCTCTTTTCCTGCAACCCTGTCTTCTATATCTGATATTCTGTCCTCACCATTGGCTCATTCTGCTGTGTATACTTTCAATGGAATCTTTAATCTCCTGGATATCTATCTGAATCTGTTTCATGGATTCTATTTCTTTTCTATGCTGGGTGTTCATGGTTTCCATTTCTTTTCTGTTCTGGGCATTCATTGTTTCCATAATGTTCCTGAGCTCCTCTATTTTTTTTTTTTTTTAATCTGTGTTTGCGCAAGAGTCATTAACCATGTCTTTCATTCTGGTAACTATCTCTGTAGTTATCTGAGAAATTATTTCTGCTTTGATTTTTTTTTTCTGGTACTGGGGATCAAACTCAGGACCTTGTGCTTGCAAGGCAGACATGGTGCCACTGCGCTAAATCCCTGGCCCCTGCTTTGATTTTTTTCTGGGACCTTATTCATCTACTTTGTTACTTCTGCTGTTACCACTTCAGAGAGTCCAGGCAAGTGGCTTTCAGATTGTTCTATCTCATTGTCCCCTGTATTTTCCTTTGATGAGCTGAAAGTCTGGGGTGGGGGCTGCATTTTGTTTAAGTGTCTTTTCATTTTCTATTTTCTATTTTCTTAACGTTTAATTCCTTGGTTGATGCTTGTAAATTGCTTATGGCAAGTAGCTTTATTGCCAGTATTCACAACACTTAGGAAATGACTACTCTCAGAAGTCCCTTCCAGGTGTTGTTGGCCTTTGGTTTTTGAGTCTCTTGCATGATCCTACCTCTTCAACTTATTGGAAATGAGAAGTTTCTGCCTACTTGGCCAAGTCACCAGTGCTTTGGCACTGGGTTATAGGTTTTTTTGTTTTGTTTTGCTTTGGTTCGGGTTTTTTTTGGTACCAGGGATCGAACTCAGGTCCTTGTGCTTGCGCAGCAGGTGGTAAAACCACTAAACTAAATCCCTGGCCCAATATAAGGGTTTTTTTAAGGCCCTTATGCCATCTCAGTCTTGGTATGCCAGGAGGAACAACTGATTAGCACAATTATGTCACCTTGGTTAAAGTAGTAAAATCACCAATAATAATAGCATCAAATACAGCCTAGAAAATGACAACTGTGGTAACTATTAATTTGCTATCTTTTACAGTATGAATTAGATTTGTGGTTATACAAGAAAATCTAGAATGAATCTGAAAATTTTATGCAGTAAATAAGCCCTTAATATGGCGATTTTATCCTTAGGGGAGAAGATTTAAAAGGAGTTAGGGGGGAAAAAAGCAGAATTAGAAGAGGAAGAGATCAGAAACAAGGCTGAAGGACAAATTTTAGGAAATGGTAAAGAAGACAGAGGAAAGAGAAAAGGAAGAAATAAAAACAAGAACAGAACAGAACAACAACAATGAAAAACTAGAAACCATGTTCAAACAATCAAGAAAAAATAAACAAAACAACAACCAGAAGGGAGGAAAGAAGAAAGAAAAAAGAAAAAGAAAGCGGAAAAAAGGGAAAAAAAAGTCCAATTCAAGATGTGTCTCTGCTATCACTGGTAGGCAACATAGGCAGACAGAGTCCAGAGGCAAATTGATTCATTCCAGCAAGCCAGCCACACAGCTTCATGGTGGAGTAGTGGATAATCCCAGCCAGTATGCCCCTTTAGTTCCACTAAAGTTCAGGCCAGTTTCTGGCTATGAGGTTGGAACTGGATTCCTTGAGCCTACATCAGTTCATGTGCCTCCTGACACTCTGAACTCTGCTCTCTGACCTCCTGCTGACTTGAACTCGGCACCCACACCAAGACGCCGGGAGCCACTAGATGGAGCCAGCCCATAGCTGTTCTGAGTTCTGAGCTCAATTGGCCCCTCGCCAAGATGGCTACCAGCCAATTGCCCTCTCATGGGTAAGTCGGAACCCAGATAACTCACCAGCCACTGCAGTCCTCTTCGTCCATGGCTCTGTCCCAGTGGTGTGTTTCTCCATAGAGGCCTCTGGGGTCACCAGTAGTCATCATGTGTCTGCAGGTTCAACCTGCCATTTCCACAACATGAATCTAGACTCTGGGAGAGAGCACTGCTTATTATCTTCCTTCCTCCTCTTCATTGAGGTCTCTCTCTTCATTCTCCCTGTGGATTTCAATTCTCACTTCAGATCCTTTCTGGGTCATGAGACCCACTTCCCTCCTTCTTCTCCCCTCACACTGCTATATTCCAGTGTTAGGATATCAAATCTTAGAGAGGCTCTTTCTTTGCTGCTCCTTGCTCTGCCATCTCCCTGGAATGGACACTGTGTTCTTTCACAGGGGTCTGTTCTCACCCTGTTGAGTGCACTTCTTTTCCTACTTTTTTTTTTTTTGGTACCAGGGATCAAACTCAGGACCTTGCACTTGCAAAGCAGGAGCCGGAACCACTGAGCTAAATTCCCAGGCCCTTTTCCTACTTTTGATAGGTCCATACTTGCTCTGTGGAGTATATTTCTTTCTCTACCTTTAATAAATGTAAAACCTTGCTACTTTTTGTGGTTGTTTTGTCAAATTCTTTGTTCAGGACAAGAATCTGGAAAGCAGTACAGTTGTAAACAATGAGCTGAGGGAGTCATTCCTTTCCCTCCATTTAATTCTAAACTATCAGAGGATGATCAGTCCTATGGTTTGCCTAGAAAGGGGAATGGTGAGAGGTAAAGAAAGAAAGGTAATAGACACTTGCAGAATTTCATAGTACATGGGGGTCTGAGTGGTCGGTGCCTCAGAGTGGCAAAGACAAAGACTCTCCCAAACTAGCCATTATTTATTGTGTACACACAATAATTGGAGGGAGCATCAGCTGATAGGACTCAGAGGTTAGTGGTAATCTTATGTTGATGAGGGTGGCAAGGAGAACATTCTTACAATAGTTGGTGGGATGAGATAGCAGGCTAATAAAGAATTTGTCCTAGGCCAGGGATGTGGCTCAGGGACACAGTGCCTGCCTGACAAGCTTGAGATCCTGAGTTTGATCCCCCTCCCCCCCAAAAAACAAAGAATGTGTCCTTTCCTCAAGTGAAACCTTTCCTTTTTTATTACTACTCAGTTCTCAAAGAACCAGGATGTCTTCAGCTGATGTACTCTTGCCCTTGAGCATCACAGTATCATAGGACCATTGAGGCCTCAACTTGTGACTACAGGTACACAGAGTTATGTTTCTGCATACCATAGCCAGTTTGCAGGCAAGGTGACATTGGGCCTTAGACAGCTTTAATTATGAAATTATTTTTCCCCCAAAATTATGCAGAATGACTCCTGACAGATTCCTCTTTCCGTTTATTTGCTTGTAGAAGTTGGATCATTGTGATCTGGGATTTTAATATCTCCAGACATCATTTGGTTTGAGCTCCTCTGCAGCAGACTAAGACAAGAACAAGAAGACATAATCTACTCACTACTAGCACAGCAATATAAAACCAGAAATGAGCCTTGTGATAATTAACAGGATATAAGCTGATCAAATATATCAGAAAATGTATCCCAGTTTTGAATCTGGTTATCAAAATTAGCGGTCTGTTGGGACATAGATAAAATTTCTTTTTGGAGGGCATCTAGATCTATAGTCATATTTTTGTGTGTTGCTCCTTGTACATGCTTTTTAACATGTTCCCATGGGTGGCTAGACTGATTATAAGGTAAAGGAACAATGCAGAATTGAGTAATGTTGTCTTTTTTGGGGGGTACCGGGGATCGAACTCAGGTCTTTGCACTTGCGAGGTAGGCAGCGGCACCACTGAGCTAAATTCCTGGCTCAAGTAATGTTTAAATGACATTGGAGGCCTTGTTATAGCTGTAAACTTTCAATCTGATCTCCTATTCAGAGAACAGTAGTCTCAAGCACACTAATTTGGGATTGAAGTTTAGCGTCTATAGAATGTTGTATTTTCCAGGCCTCATCAGCAGTCTTGAAATGAGCTGTTCGAATGGAGTGGGCTTAGGCCACACAGGCAACAGCTATACTTGAAATCAATAATACCAGAGAGACTATGCCAGCAATGATAAGTTCTTGCACTCTCTTCGTTCTGTCTATGAGACAATCAAGCAGGACTTATAACAAATGAGCAGTAGGTATATATCACCACGGTTCTGTTAAATTAACAGGAACCCATACTCTTGGCATATGCCCTAGGATCATTAGAGTCTTATTTTGTGCAGATTCAAAGGGAATACAGTAACTCAAGATGCATTTCTGACAGGTAAAATTATTAGCATCCCATTGTATATTCCTATACCTAAAAGCATATGGGTTATAGATACATATGGAAGCTCGAATAGGCCAATCATACTTTGCTAACAATATAGTATTACCTGAGTCTGATTTTTAAATCATTACCAGTCCATAAGCATCCTTCAACATAGGCTAGAGCCAATTTCCATAATGTTTTTTGGGCAGACCCAAATTTTCCAGAATATAAAAGCAGGGGAGAAGGTATATTAAAACTTCTTCTATCCAACTCATTTCCTTAGTAGGGACAGATTTTTATCAAGGTTAGTCCAGTTTAATTTATACCAGTCTGCATTATTGTCTTTTCTTCCCATAAAATTTCCCCATTGCCCTCAGTCAATAAATTCATATGGTTACAATTTTCCATATCTTCCTGATCAGCCCCTACATATATTTCATGGTGGAGGTGAAATCCATTCCATGTAATACGAGCCTGAAAAATCAGATATTTGGGTAGGAAGGAATCTATTTGTTCTCTAGCCACATGAATAGACCCAAGAGTTAACATAACAAAATTTTCAGGGGTATGGGACAACCAGGTCTGAGATGAGGTGGCATAACAATAATTAGACTGTATGGAACCATCTTCCACACACAGAGGAGGATAAGTAAAATGAGAAGTATAATTAACAATTGTTTTATCTTTCATGTCTACAGGGATGAATGGGTACACAATTATTATAAGCCTCATCTGATTCTGGTTCTTCCCCAGAGCCAGAGGAGCATTAGGTGACTTTTCCTCCTTAGTACATTTCTCTTCCTCATCCTGACCAAGGACAGGAGCCTCAGGAGAAGTACTGTTTAAAGAACTCAAAACTGATTTTACTAGGTCCCAAGCTGAAAAGGTCTTAAGAGAGATAGGTTCTCCTCTGCCATGAGCTCTTCTTAAATTTTCATTAATCTTATCCCAATCTTTTAAATCTAAAGTTTTCACCTGCAGAGACCAAGGATTGAACTTAATAATCTCACACACCATTTTATTTAAGATCCCAGTACTAACTTGAGCTTGGGCCTGTTTAAGCAGCTTACACAAGAGTTGGATGTAATTTTACTGTTCTATAAACTGATTCCTCCCCATTATCCCAGCTACAGAAACTTTCCATGGATCAAAGTGCTTTACCTTTCACTTTCTCTTTGGACACTTTCTGAAGTCGTCCAGTAGAGTCTTCTTTTAGCCTTACGCACCAGCCCCTTCCTCCACTCACGTGGAATCATCCCTCTCAGACCTTTGTGCTCCCACATGGGTGCCAAATATCAGAGGCCAATCAATCCTGTGATCTGCCTAGAAAAGGGAATGGTGAGGGCTAAAGAAAGATAGACAGTAGAGACTTGCAGAATTTCATAGTACATGGGGTTCTGGGAGGTCAGTGCCTCAGAGCAGGCAAAGAAAAAGACACTCCAAGCTAGCCATTATTTATTGGGTACACACAATAATTGGAGGGAGGGCCAGGGATTTAGCTTAGAGATGCTGTGCCTGCTTGGCAAGTGCAAAGTCCTGAGTTCGATTCCCAGTACCCCCCCCCCCCTCAAAATAAATAAATACAGGGCCGGGGATTTAGCTCAGTGGTTTCTCCGCCTGCTATGCAAGCACAAGGACCCGAGTTTGATCCCTGGTACCAAAAAAAAAAATTAATTAATTAAATAAATAAATAAATAAATACTTGGAGGGAGTATCAGGTGATAAGACTCAGAGGGTGGCAGTAATCTTTTGTTGATGAGAGCAATAAGGAGAGCATTCTTATAATAGGTGGGATGAGATAGCAGGCTAATAATTTGTCCTTCCCTCAGGTGAAACCTTTCTGTTTTTATTACTACTTGGTTCTCAAAGAACCAGGATGTCTTCAGCTGATGTACTCTTGCCCTTGAGCATCACAGTATCATGGGACCATTTAGGCCTCAACTTGTAACTGGACGCAGAGTTATGTTTCCGCATACCACAGCCAGCTCTTGGGCAAAGTGACATTGAGCCTTAGACAGCTATAGTCATACTTTAATTATGCAATGATTTTCCCCCCAAAATTATGTAGAATGGCTTCGGACACTAAACAGTACCCTACAGTTATTCCTGCTTCCACTGTCTTAAGAGGGGTATAAAATAACAAAAATCCAAGAGACCTCTGATGCTCTAGGTGAGAGCACAGGCATGTTGGATCTCTAAACCTGACCTTCTTGTCACCTCTACCCTGTTCCCACCTCATTACAGGTTCATAAATATGCCCTACATGTCATAAATATAATTAAGATCACAGTAAATTCTGGGACAAACATGTGTTGAGAGCCCCTAAAATGACCCTGTCAGTCATTCTTGTCAACCACACCCAGAGATGAAGGGGGAGGCACCTAAGCAGAGGTGGTTGGCCTTTAAATTCCAAAAGCCTTATTTATTCATGGTTTTTGTTGCTCTGTTGCTCTGTTTGCTGCTCTGTTGTGTGCTTTGACCTGCGTGCAGTGCTTTTCTGTCACCCCCATACTTTCTTCTGTCTGTGCTTTAGCTTGTGGTGGCCTGATTTGCCCCATTATAACTTCTCATAATCTTCAATAAATGTAGCTACTTGCTACTTACTACAGGGTTTACACTTGGTAATTCTTTCCGAGTCATAAACAAGAACCTGGACTAATATCAGCCTGTTTATCCCAACAGAAAGAATCTCTAAGAGTGCCCAGTACCCCAGAAGCTGTTAACCACCAGGTATGAACATTGTTGATTTGAGTTCAATTTTTATTGACCCAGTAGAAGTAGAATTACACTTAGGTGGTTAAATGAGATATAATAACAATTTAATACTAAATGTACCTTTCTTTTAAAAATTTGATTGGGGGCAGTGATTGAGACAAGATCTTGCTATGTAGTCCAGGCTGGCCTTGAACTCACTATGTAACCCAGGCTGGCCTCAAATTTGTGGAGATGCTCCTGCCTCAGCCTCCTAATTACTGGGATTACAGACATGTACCACCATACCCATCTCGGCTTTAAATTTTTATTTGCCTATTTTTGTAGTATAATAGGCAGCTAAGTTAGATAGAAATTAATGCACAGTCAGAGAGGAACTGGGCTCTCAAGGAAGTCAGCAGATAGAATAAAGACATCAGAATTGCGGCTGGAGGCACATCTGAAGAAGACCAGGCCTCAAGATAAGAATGCAATACATGCCTCCTTGAGGGAAAAGTAGTAACTTGGAATTTTAGTATAATTAGCACCGCTTGAATAGACATTGGGAAATGGGAAGAAAATGTTCAAATTGGAAAAGGAACAAGGGGGGGGGGATGGGGAAGGAAGGAACAAGAAAGGAAAGTGAAAATAGAAAGAAAAAATAGAAACAAAGCTTTTGTATATGGGGGTGGGGGAATGGGAAAAAAGAAGCAGGATATATGATGTACAGGTGCAAATTCTCTATGAGTGTTATTATGTATACCTAAAATGTACCAATAAATGTTTTGCTTAAAAAAAAAAAATGTAGCACCACTTGGTCCAGGAAGTCCAGATAAACATCAGTTGCCCAAGTGGGTGACCAGAGCACTTGGACCCATCCTTTCCCCAAAATACCTTTGTTCTTTCTATGCACCATTGCTATGCGACTTGCTTCCCTATTGATCAATATTAGCTAAGCAGCTATACGTGTAGTACTATAGGTTGATTATAGTCTGACCCCTGTTGTACCCACATTGTGAATTTGCTGTATAAATTATCCCTGACAAAGGGCCTCGGTGGCAACCTGCTTCTGGGACCCCTTCTGTCTCTCAGGAGCAATCTCTCAATAAACATTCCTTACTCTTGCCCTCCTTTGTCCTTTGGAATTCATTCTTCAACTTCAGAGGACATGAACTTGGCACATCTGACATCCAATAGGTTGAGAATTATATTTCTTTTATATCAGTTATAGGGAATGGGGAAGGGACGTCTGCTACAATCAATAGTACATAATAATTACATTCATTGTGGGGAGTTGGTACATGTGCAATGGGCAGTTCAAATTTCCAAACAAACAGCTATGCAAGACTGGTCCCTAGGTGGGTGGGTGCTGCAGCACTGCATCAGGAAGTACAATTCTTATTCCAACTGAACAAGTTACTTAACCTCTCTGAACCTCTGTAAAGTGGTGATAAAACTGCCCTTTTGGACAAGAAAGTGCTTATAAACTGTGGTTCACAATAGAGCAAGGGAGTTTTCTTCTTATGCAAGTTCAGGGAGATACATTGACAGAACATGTTAGGGAAAATAACTACTTGTTTTTTCAGGGATGACGTTGGAGCTCATGAATGTGGGTTGTGCTGGGTGTTGTTTGTCCCTGTTGTGCAAATGGATTTTGTTTACCTCAGCCCGCCTTCCCAGCTCCCCCGCTGCTACAGATCTGGGGCAGAGAGAGCAGGAAGGACATAGTGCACTGACTCTCTGTGGACAGCAAAGAATTGTATTTACATCACACAGGTCAGGGTTAAGCACATCTCTGAGGTGGAGACATGTTTGTGTCCCCTCAACTGAGTAAACTGGGTGACTACATGATACAGAAGGCAGTGGAGTCCTCACAGGAGATCAGATCACTGCGGGAAAATATTTTACCTGGGAGGCTGGGAAGAAGACAACGTAGACACAGATGCGAGGGTTGGAACTTGTATATTAGCAGCCTAAAACAAATTCCCAGGAATGCTCAGAGATAGCTTTGTTTTCTGTTCTCTCACCCCACTTTACTGGTAATCAACTTAATCTAAACTTATGGCATTCTCTTGACAAGGATTATTAACAAGAGTGACTCACAGCATTAGGATCCAAGCTCTGATTTTTACAAAGTTCCTCTTGAACTTTCTCCACAGTTGCATGAAGTAGGTGTTGCTATACCTTTGCACAAGAAGGCCAAGTAACATGCTCAAAGTCACGTATACAGTAAGTGACTGTATGCAACTATGTTCAAATCTGATTCCCTGATACTTTCTCTTCTACATTGTTGGGTTTAAGCATCCCCTACCCCTAACTTTCACAAATCTAATATGAATGTATATGTTTATTGAGCTGTACAAATTCTGGGCTTTCTGCCTGGAAACACCTAGACTCATAGAATTTCCAAGACAGAAAGGTACTGGAGGCATTTAATCCAATTTATTTTGCAAATAGTCTGAAGCCCAGAGAGGGGAAGCAGCTATACATTTCGATGTCTCAGTCCCCATATTTTCTATTCCTACTCTTTGCACCATCGCACTCTACCACCTACACTGGTCCTGGATGAGCCAGGTTACCTTTTGTCTTAGCAAAGCCTTTACCAAAAGTAATAGCCACAGGGCCGGGGATTTAGCTCAGTGGTTTTGGCTGCCTGCTGTGCAAGCGCAAGGACCCGAGTTCGATCCTCGGTACCAAAAAAACCCAACCAAACAAAATAATAATAATAGCCACTCTGTGCTGAGCAGTCCTTCTTCAATAAATACTGACTTCCATGTTCTGGGAAGTATTAAGACCTGCTGTGAATAAGGCGAAGAAATTTGTCCCTGGCCTTTTGGAGCTTATATGGTATGAGGTGGGGCATAAGCCAGTGAGAATTATCTAAAGATGACAATTTTAGATATTAGAAAAGAAATAAAGCAGGGAAGGGGCAAAATGGTCGGAAAAGCCTCACTACCTGGCATATGAATCTTTAATTCTCACAGCAACTCTCAGAGAGGGTTTTGCTGACAAGGAAACTGCTGGTGACAGGCGTCAGGGACGCACAGACAAACCCAGACACCTTTTCCTCACTTCCCTCCCACTAGCGCTGTAGAGCGGCCAGTGCCACCACTCTGTCCTGGATGATGAAACCCGGGGCGAAGACTACACCATTTCCAAGCCCGTGTTCTTGCAGGTGATGCGAGGTGAGGGTGGAGAGAGGCAGAATGGGTCTCCAGGAAGAAACTGCCAACACTTCTAAATTGCAAAGACAGAGAGGACAGGCTGGCCTGGCGTGGATACAACAGCCATTGGGCCCCCTATCTCCTCTGCAAGTCCCACATCCTCTCAGCGTGGACAAAGAGCCCGCCCGGCCCCGGCTGGAGGAGCGCGCCCGCCTCCTGCCCGGCCCCCTCGGCCAGCGCGGGGCATCATGGGACTTATAGTCCACCCGGCCCTGCGCCGCGGCTACAGAGCAGCCAGAGGACTACAAGGCCCAAGAAGGGGCGCGCGGGCTGGGCGGAGCCGTGAAGGTGGGTGTGCGGGGTGGCGGGGCTGGCCAGGACCTCTCCAGACTAGCTTGGCCGGGCGCAGCAGTGTGCACGCCCTGTGATTGGTGCGGCAGGATCAGGAGAACGGTCCCCGCCGCCGGGGGATGGTCGCCCGGGTCCGCAGCTAGGCTGGCACCGCTCGCCCAAGGAACCCTGGGCTAGGCGTGTGAGAGCACGGGCGTCCGCCGTGGGCTGTGCGCGACGCTCGTGTTCCCTTTTGTGCCAGGTCTCCCCGGCAGGCGCGCGATGCAGCGGGCGGCGGCCCTGGCCCGCAAGGGCTGCTGTCCCCGCACCGCGGGCGCCTGGGGCCGCCGTTGGAGCAGCGCGGCCGCCGAGGCCCCAGCCGTGCTCCGGGCGCGGCGCGGGCGCATCCTCACCCCAGAGTCCATGAACCCGCAGGTGCGCGCGGTGGAGTACGCCGTGCGGGGGCCCATCGTGCTCAAGGCCGTCGAGATAGAGCTCGAGCTGCAGCGGGTGAGCGCGGGGCGGGGGGCCGGGCGCTGGCGGGGTGGGACGGCTCCAACCGCTGCTGGGCTCCCCCGCGCCAGACCTTGTCCCACTCCCATGACTGGCAAAATGAGAGCATGTCCTCCTCCTGTTCCCTCCCCAGCTAGTGCCCGGCAGCTGGCACAAAGTAGGGCCTTCAGAAACGGTTCACTTGTTGAATTGTGTCCAATTGAGTCACCCATGCTACTAGAAACAGCACATTAGTTGTGTGTCTTACCCTCCTGGAATCAGGATCCATTGGAGGAAGGAAAACAACCTGAAAGAGTTTTCACAGTGAATAAGTGCTTTGAAGAAGTAAAAGGGAGAGGGTGGAATGGTGCTCTTGGATGGGGTGGTGAAGGGGAAGCTGTGAGGAGACTTTGCTCCTGAAGCTTTTCTGTCTGTCTGAGGTCTGTTGGGTCTTTGCTCATCATGATTCCCAGACATGAGTGGGATGTAGAGGAGGATTGGGTAGAATTCCTTCTTTTAGGCCCCTAGAATCTTGATGGGCTAGCCTCTTTTCTGTGTGAAGAAAGTCACTAGTAGTGGAGACTTAGCGACTTTAATAAGGGACTTTAATAATAAGACTTTAATAAGGTAGCCCTGGGACTTTCTTCATCTTCGTTGCCAGCTGACATCTTGGCACATGTAAAGTGACCACACAGCTCGGAGTGATTCCTGCCTTCCTACAACCAGGTAGATTCCCTGAGCTTGCTCTCAGAGGTACCAGATCAATGTCTCTCAGGCAAGGTGGTCACTTAGTGTCCTTGAATACACTAAAGGAAGTGTCAAGGAACAATGACACTTGACCCCTATTCCCAAGAGGACTTTGGGAGTTTAATGCGCTCATGGCCTGCTGAGACCTCATCAGGACATCCGGTTCTGCTGACTCAAACCAGTGAGCTGCACAAGTCAGAGTACAGCATCTCCTGCCGACCGACTTCTTGCAGAGCTAAGTTTAAAGCTTGGCTCAAAAATCCTGGCTCCGTTTCTGTGCTTCCTGGCCCAGAGGGCAGAAGGGAAGGGCAGAAAACGTGTTTTTGCTACTCTGTTCTTTGTTGGTATCTGGCAATCTGCACCTGGCCCTCCTTGAGGCAACAATCTTCCTGCTGAAACAACGCTGGGATTACAGTGTTCCCAGTTTATCGCAGCACAGCTGATTTCTCTGATTCCAGATCTGGGAAAGGTTGCAAGAATTATCTTTACCTTTTGTTAGACAGCAAATCCCATGTTGGCTCCAGTAAGCATGAGGAGGATGAGGACAGAGAGGGTACTGTGGTAGCTTTCAGGGAGCAGACTGCTATATTGTTCCCTCAGCCTCTGCCTCTCCTCCCCCAGTTCATTAAGGAGGGTAGGATTTTTCGCAGGGACAGAATATGTGAGAACAATCCAAGTGGAAGTGGAGCTGTGACCAAAGACAGGAGGTTGGAAAGTTTTGCACGTTCGGAAGGGAGTTGGTGCTCATAGCAGAACTGTTTGCTGGAAGGCTGTGGGAGGTGAAGGAGATGGAAAGGTGGAAGCTTGTGCTCCGGGCTCAGCACTTGGTGGTGCTTCTGGTGGGACCTGGGCAGCCAAGAAGGGCTTCAGCAGGGGAGGACTCAGTGCCTGGAGGTGGGCACATTTCTTGGTCATTGGGCAGGAGGCATCCTCAGATTTGAGACAGATGCTCCACACCCCCATATCCTACCTCCAAGTTATTTGAGTTCTTTCTGTCCACCTACATTCTCTGGTGCTTTCACTCAAATGTGTCCCTTCCCGTTCTCTTCCCACTTAAGTGTCTCTGTTGTCCGACTGTAGGAGCTGGAAGTACAGCTCTAGTCTAGACAGCGTAGTCGCACTTAAATCTTCTTCCTTTCCCAGTTTAAACTGTGTCCTTTCTGAGACAGCTGCACTTTGTCAGTCATTTCTTTTCTTGGCCTTGCACAGCTTTGGTTTTCCAGCTTCTGTTTTGAATTGTAGTGATCAAAGTTGGATTAGCATACAACGGCTTTGATCTAGCAAGAGATGGGATGGAGTGGGATTTTAGGGAATAAGAGGGAACTGAGGTAGGTCCCATATCTTCTATGAGCCTTAGTTTCTGTAGTTTATGAAACGAGAGAAGAGTTAGGTCTGGTAATGGCACCTGTAATCCCAGCACTCTGGAGTCTTTTTTTTTTTTGATACTGGGCCTAGAACTCAGGACCTTGCCGCTTACAAGGCAGGCGGCGGAACTACTGAGCTAAATCCCCCGCCTGACTCCGGAGTCTTAAGACAGGAGGATTGCCCTGAGTTTGAGGCTGTGGAATGCAGAGTGAGACCCAGAGAGAGAGAGAGAGAGAGAGAGAGAGAGAGCGCCCATCCTAGTTTCATACCTCTGAAAATGTCCTGGGGACCTAAGATGACTCCAGGTAGTACCAGGACCTTTATGCTGCCTCATGGAATTGTTTCACCAGGTACTCTGCAAACAGTACAAACAGTGCTGTTGTCTAGACACGTGACTCTGGTGTTTGACTTTGGGGTGGCTGGCTGGACTGAGTCCTCATCCTTTTTGCCTCTCTGACCAGACAGCCTGAAGGAAGAGGGGAGGTGGCTAAAGAGAGTGAAAGGGGCTGTTCTCCTCCAGCCTAGGCTGTTTGCTCTTAGGGAGGCTCTGTTTCTTCCTGACAACTCCAAGGGTAGGGAGAAGCTCTCTTAGCTTTTTTCCTCTAGTATGCACTAGGAGCATCACTTAAAAATAGCTGCAATTAAAAGAGCTTTGAAAAGAACTGACAGTTCCTCAGCCTACTTCTTTTTCTCTTGTCTTATTGAGGGCCAATGGTTAGGAGTTGGCACAAGATGAGACAGGAATGGCCATACTGTTGTCATTTGTAAAATACATACAAGCTGGGAGTGGTAGCACATACCTGTAGTCCTAGCTACTCGGAAGGCTGAGGCAGGGGGTTCTTGAGCCCAAGAGATCAAAGTCAGCCTGGACAACCCATCCCAACCCATCCCCCCAAAAAACCAAAATATATCTGGCAAAATATTCAGAAAGAGAGAAGACTGATTACTACTATTAACATCCACATGTGTTGAGTCTAAACATAGATAAAAATAGTGTGCTATACCACACGACTATCATAGCTAAGAACTAAGATTGGTAACCTTAGATGTGCCATTCACAGGTAGTGAAATATTACTGGTCATTTTCTGTAGAGTTTAGATGCTGCCTCAAAATATGGAAAGTTGAATAATAAAAAAAAATACAAATAAAATAAAGACAGTTGTAGTGTAGCCTTCCAACAGGATGAGCCCCCTCCTGTGTTCCCCTCACCTGGTCACAGGTCCACCTGCATCCTAGGCTCTGCCTTTAGGTGCTGTGAGGCTCAGACAAGTTACTTGGAGCGCTTCAGCCTATTTACTTTTCTGTAAAATGAAGCCAATTTATTTCTTCCAAAAACTAGTTTGCAGTGTTAGTGATAATGCTTTGAACATCTAGAAGCCAATTAGAATGTTTAACAGTCTTTGTTCTCAGCCCAGTGTGGGGAAGCATAGCCCAGGCTAATGGGGGTGGGGGTCCCTGAGACAGGAAGATGGCTTAAGCCCAACCTAGGCAACAGAATGAGACCCTGTCTCAAAAAACAAAAACTGACTTTCTTCTCAAGCTAATGAGAGTTGCTTGGGGATAAGAAGTGCTGAGAGTCTTTCTTTCCTCTCCTACCTCCTGAGCACAATGTCCTTTGGTCTGGGACGTGCTCAGCAGGCTTGTATTTTCCCACCTGTTCCTCAGCCTTGCTTTCAGGAAGGATCCTGTTTGGAGATAACTGACCTTTCATTCCTGCTTCTGCCTTACAAATCTGGATTCCTGCAGTTGAACCCCAGGGTTAGGGGCCTACACCCAGCCTTCCCTGCTTTATATTTTATTTTTTTGAGACAGAGTCTCACTGTGTAGTTCAAATTTACAGCATTCCTCCTGCCTCAGCCTCCCAAGTGAGATTACAGGTGTGTGCCACCACACCTGGCTAAAGGTAACTTCTGATTTAGTAGTTAGGAAATTTGGCCCCTTGGTGTGCTCACCTAATTTCCCATCCACACAGGCATATATTGCTGCTCTGCTCTGGTTTCTTTTGTTCACCTTTTTCTTTTATTTGCAGCACTGGGGATTGAACCTAGGGCCCTTTGCATGTCTTGCATGTTTTGCATGGCAGGCAAGTGCTCTACCACTGAGTTACACCTCCAGCCTAAGTTTTATTTCCAGGCAAATTCTCATTAAGTTGTCCAGCTAGCTTTGAATTTGGTGATGCTTCTGCCTCAGCCTCCTGAGTAGCTAGGATTACAGGTGTGCACCACCACACCCAGCTTTACCTTCCTTTTCATGTCAGGGCTAGACATTGTGCTGAGCCTTAGTTTCCTCCTCTGTGAAATACATCTGCTTTCAGGGCCCATGGGTCTGTTTGGAGTTCATCTCTGGAGCTCTGTGTGACTCTCTGCCTTCCCCAGTCCTATTCATTGTCCATTTGGGGTCAGGCAGCATGGGCCCTTTTCACATGGCCTTTCTCCCACTCACTACCCGCTTCCCTGCACCCACTTTTTATTCACTTCTATCCCAGGAATGATCAGTAAGTGTTGTTGTTGTTTTTTTTCCTCAGTGCTGAGAGTATTTGTTGGACTAAAGGGAGATTCTTGTTGATAACCATCCTGCCCATCTTTCCTGCCCCAATGTCTCATGAAATGACAAAACCCATTCTTTGTACAAGCAAACTATCTTGTTCCTGTTTTTCCCACAGCTTTATGGAGGTATAACTGACAAATAAAAATTGTGTATATTCAGGGTATACAATGTGATGGTTTGATATGTGTATATATTATGAAATTATTACCACAGTTATTTATTTATACAGTCATCACACATAGATACTTTTGTTGGAGGAGGCTAAAGACATTTAAAACGTACTTTCTTAGCAAATTCCAAGTAAACATTATATTACTAACTATAGTTACCCATGCTGTACATTAGATCCCTAGAACTTATTCATCTTATACCTGAAAGTTTGTATCCTTTGATCCATATTTCTCCTGTGGCAACCACCATGTACTCTCCACCCCTCTAAGTTCAGCTTAGATTCCACATATAAGTAATATTATACCATATCTGTCTATGTCTAGCTTATTTAGCATAGTGTTTTCCAAGTTTGTCTGTTGTCACAACCAGCAGGATTTCCATCTTTTTCATGACTAACATTCCTATGTGTGTGTGCATCTATCACATCTTTGTACATTCATTTGTTAACAGATACTTAGATTGAGTCTGTATTTTGACTATTGTGGGTAATGCTGCAGTAAACATGAAAGTATAAATTTCTTTGAGATACTGATTTTATTTCCTTTGGATATGTACCTAAAATTAGGATTGGTGGATCATGCAGTAGGTCTATTTTTAATTTTTTTTTTTTGGGTACCAGGGATTGAGCTCTGGACCTTGCGCTTGCAAGGCAGGAGGTGGAACCAATGAGCTAAATCCCCGGCCCTTATTTTTAATTTTTTAAATAAATTTGGTTTTTTGGTTCCAGAGATCGAACTCGGGTCCTTGCATTTGTGAGGCAGGTGGTAGAACCACTGAGCTAAATCCCTGGCCCAACATTTTTTTTTTTTGGTACTGGAGATTGTACCAAAAAAAAAGTCCTTGCGCTTGCGCAGCAGGCAGCGAAACCACTGAGCTAAATCCCTGGCCCTAATAAATTTTATTTTATCCCATTTCCCCCCCTTACTATTTTTAATTTATTGGGGAACCTCCACCCTGTTTTTTCTAAGGGCTGAGCCAATATACATTCCCACCAGCAGTCCTCACCAATACTGAATCTTTTGACTTTTTAATATATAATATATATATATATGGCCTTGGATTGAGAGTAACTTGTTCTGTGAGTGTTCCACAAGATAAGCAAATATTTCTAATAAATTTTAACTTGATAAATGAGTGATATCTTGCAGTAAGAGTAGTACATGACACCAAACATCAAATGATCACAACTGAGCCAATGGTTCTTCCTCCTTTCTGTCTCTCTTTCCTTCCCTCCCTCCCTCCTCTCTTTCTCTCTCTCCTTCTCTCCCTTTTCCCTACCTCTGTGGGATTGTAGGTGATCATCTCTCAACATCAAGAAGTTATACAGGAGATCTCATATATAGATCAGGGAGGAAGATAAAAAGGTGGAGGAAACCTTCACTTCAAATGAGATGAGGGAGATGTGTAAAATGTGGGAAACTGTAAAATTTTGTAGAAAAGGACCACCCGAATAAGGCTGCAGCAGTGAGAGTGATGAATCTGTTTAATTACAATGCAATGTCACATTTCCCTGAAATCCTCAACAGAAGGCAAAAGCAAGGATCATTGGATAGTTTCCTTGCTAAGTTGCACGAAAAGAAAAAGATTCCATTGAGCAGTAGATAGGAGTGATAGATTTCCTCAATAGAAAAGAGTCTGTGCTGGAATCCAGGACACAGACAAGGAGAATGCAAAGGCTGAAGCTCCTCTGAAGAAACAGAAACTAACCTTCCTTTTTCTTTCCCTTTTTTATTCCATTCAGGCTACAAGCCTATTGTTGGTGCCACTCACACCCAGATTTGGTCTTCCATCTATAGTAAATCCATTCAATCATACTTAGAACTGTGCCAAACAGTCGAATGTTTCTTACTTAAGTTGACACAACAGTTAGCTATCATATTTTCCAAAGAAGCTGTACCACCTTACGTTCCCACCAGCACTGTATGAGGGTTCCAGTTTCTCCAAAGATTTGCCAAACTTGCTATTTTTCACTTCTTGGTTCCAGCTATTTTAGTGAATTTGAAGCGGTATCTTATTATGCTTTTTTATTTGAAATTTCCTGTTGACTAATGATGATGTTGAACATCTTTTTATGTGTTTATTGACAATTTGTATATATTGGAGAAATATCACCTTCTCAGCCTTTTGGGTTAGATCAAGTGCAGTATATTAGAGAAATAGCTATTCAAATCCTGTGTCCATTTTGTAATTTGACTACTTGCTGTTTTATTATTGAGTTGTATGTTTTCTTTCTATTCCTGGATGTAAATCCCTAATAGAAATCAGATAAATGTTTACAATATTTTCTTTCAACATTTTGATGGTTTCTTTTGAAGCATAAACTTTTCCAGTTTTGAAGAAGTGCAACTTTTCTGTTTCCTTTTGTTTGTGTGCTTTGGTGTCTTATGAAATAATCCTTTTAAGATTTACCCTATGTTTTCTTCTAAGCTTTATACTTTTAGCTCTTATTATTTAGGCATTTGATCCATTTTGAATTAATTTTTATATATGATATGAGGAAGGGGGTCTAACCTTAGTTTTTGGAACACAGCTATCTAGGTGCCCTAGCACTTTTGTTAAAAAGACTACAGTGGCACCTAGGTTCATGAACTTAAATCTTTCCATGATTCTGGTCACAAAATTCATTACACAAATTAAGGTCGTGAATGGAGACACCAATGTATTCTTTCCCCACTGGATGGCCTTGGCAGCTTTGGTGAAAATCAGTAGACTATAAACATATGAGTTCCTTTTTTAACTCTAAATTCAATTCCATTGGTCTATATGTCATATCTTTGTGTTAGTACTATAATGTCTAGATTAATGTTGCTTTGTAGTAAATTTTGAAATCTGAAAATATGATTTATCCTGTGTTGGTCTTTTTCAAGTTTGCTTTAACAATTTTATGTTACTATTTGTTATGGTTTATATCTAGATGTCCCCCCAAAGCCACATGCACTCATGGATGGGGCTTTTGGATCAAAGAGGCATGATAATCCACTGATGAATCTATAGCTAAATGTGATGTTAGGAGGTAAAGCCTGGTTTGAGGAGGTGGGTTGCTGGGAACATGGCCTGAAAGAGTCTCCCTCCTTTCTCCCTTGATCCCTTTCTTTGCTTCTCACCATCATGAAACAAGCAAGCCTCCTCTTCCATGCCCCTTAGCCATACTGCCCTGCCTTGGAGTCAGCCTATAAAGTGAAACCTCTAAAAACTGTGAGCCCTAACTAATGCACTATTCTATATACATTTTACAATCAGCTTGTTAATTTCTATAAAAAGTAGGCTAGAACTTTGAGCACATTACATTAAATATATAAATCAGATTGGAGAATATCACCACCTCAATAATATTGTCTTCAGATCTATGGACATAAAATGTTTTTCCAATTATAGATCTTTAATATTTTTGGTGGTTAACACTTCTTTTGTTCCACTTTTTTGGATGCTATTGTGAATGGGATTGTTTTGTTAGTTTTATTTTCAGAGAGTTCATGTCAAGTGTATAGAATATAACTGATTATATATGTATATATACATACGTTTATATATGTGTATATGTATGTGTATATATATGTATATATGTGTATATATACATATATATACACATATATATATATAGTATCTTGCAATCCTGCAAAGTTCTAATAATTTCTTAACTTATTCTTCAGGATTTTCTATATAGGCGATCATGTCCCTTGTGAATAGAGATAATTTTACTTCTTTTTTCCCCAATCTGGAGGCCTTTGACTTCTTTTTCTTGCTGAATTATCCTGACTAGATCTTCCAATATAATATTGAATAGAAGTGGCAACAGCATATCTTGTCTTGTTTGATCAGTTTTTCACACTTAAGTATATATAATGCTAACTTTAGGTTTTTTGTAGATACTCTTTATCAGATTGGTGAATTTCCCATCTGTTTCTAGTTTTTGAGTGTTTTTTTAATCATGAAAGAGTATTAAATTCACTGAATGCTTTTTTTACGTCTATTGAGATGATCACCTGAGTTTTATTTTATATTATATTGATATAAGCATTAATTTTTGATGCTTGGTTATGATGTAGCATTATTTTGATACGTGGTTATGATGTAGTATTATTTTTTATATGTTCCTGGATTTAGTTGGCTAGTTTTTTTATTTTAAGGATTGTATGTCCCTATTAATAAGAAATACTTTTCAACAATTTTCTTGTGATTTATTTGTTCGGTTTTCTTCTGCAATTTTCTTTTGATGTGTTTGTCTGGTTACTTTAGCCTCATAAAACGAATTTAGAAGTGTTCTTTAACTAGGACTACAGGTCTCATTTGACCCAGCTATTCCCCTACTGGGAATCTTCCCCAAAGAATTAAAAGAATCATACCACAGCGATATATGTCCACCTATGTTTATAGCAGCACAATTTGTAATAGCTAAAGCTTGGAA